>JABUQX010106364.1:40000-42500 GCA_015478945.1 Trachelipus rathkii | reverse complement strand
ATATCCTTTTAAGGCAGCTGTCCAGGTAAAGTGCAAAGAGCAATGGTGATAGTACACTACCCTGTCTAACCCCCGTTTTCACTTCAAACCACTTCTCTCTTCCTGTTCCTCTAACCGTATTTATTGGATTTTCATACATACTCTTAATGGCTGCTATCAGACTTTCTGGTATGGCATACATCGGATCTTCTAACACTCTCCACAGTCTCTTCCTATTTATTCTATCGAATGCCTTTTCCAAGTCTATGAATGCAGCATACGCCTTCTCATTCCACTCTATTATTTTCTCAGTCAGCATCTTCATGTAAAATATTAGATCAGTAGTACTTTTTCCTGGTCTGAAACCGTGCTGCCATTTTCCAATCTTGTCCTCGACCTCCATCCTCAATCTTTTTTCCAAGATCCTCTCATATATTTTACTCACCCCCACCAACAATACTATTCCTCTATAATTTCCGCATATTCTTTTATCTCCCTTCTTATGTATCGGACAGATTACTGCTTTCCTCCATTCTGTTGGTATTTTTCTTTCTTTCCATACTTGGTTTAACAATCTTGTCAACCATTTAGTTATTCCCTCTCCTGTTTTGAATAGTTCATTATTCAATCCATCGTATCCTGCACTTTTCCCATTTTTTAATATCTTAACTGCTTCTTTTACTTCCTCTATCTCTATAATTCTAATTTCCTCATGTTATTGTCTTACTCTCAGGGGTATTTCATCCAATCTCTCCTCCCCTTCCTCTACGTTCAACAATTCCTCGAAATACTCGCTCCATCTTTCCGTTACCTCCTCTTCCTCTAGAAGAGGTTCTCCCTCCTTATTCAAAACCGTATGCATTTCTGGTTCTTTATTTCCTCTCATGCTCTTGGCCATTCCATATAAAAGTTTTCCCGTGTCCTTCGTATCCTCTTTCAGTTCTCTTCCTATTCTTCTCCAAGTAATGTCCTTACTTCTTCTTTTTACATCCTCTGCATGGTTTCTTGCCTTTACATATTTTATCCTGTTCCCTTCCGTTCTTGTCTTCATCCATTTCCTATATTCTTTGTTTTTGAGCTTCACTGCGTTCTTAACATCCTCATTCCACCATGCCGTCTTCTTTTTCCTACCCCCAGCGACTTTTTTCTTTCCTAGTATTTCGCTTGCAATTCGATCTACTCTTGTTTTAAAGGTCTTCCAACTCTCCTCCGCCGTTTCTTGTTCTTCTGTCCCTTCGAATTCTTGCGTGAGTTTTTCATTAAACATCTCTACCACACCATCCACCCTCAGCTTTTCCAAACAGTATCTCTCTTTTGTTATCTTCCTTGGTTTTCTTCTTTTTTTCCAGATCACTTTACCCAGTACCATTCTATGGTCTGAATCTAGTGAAATCGTGGGTAAGCTTTTCACATCTTCAAACATCCTCTTATCGTTAGCTAGCATCATGTCAATCATTGATTTCTCCGTGTATCTCTGTTCCTCCACACTCCACCTATACCACGTCCATTTCTTGCTTTCTTCATGTTTGAAGAATGTATTCATAACAGCCATGTTGTTTCTCATCGCAAAGTCGATCAGGTACTCCCCATCAACGTTTCTCTCCCCTATTCCATGAATCCCTAGTACCATCTCCTCTCCTTCTCTACGGGTTCCAACATGAGCGTTCATATCCCCCATTATAATTTTCTTTTCTCCTCTCACCGCGTCATAGGTCTGTTGGAGAACTTCCCTGAATTCCATTTTTTCCTCAACTGGTCTTCCCTGGTGCGGCGCATACACTTGGATTAAGCTCAATGATTCTCCTTCCATCTTCAACGTTATCGCAATTATTCTTTCATTTATTAACAAAGTTTCCATTACATTTCTATAGAGTTCCGGTTTCATGATGATCGCTACTCCGTGCCTTCTCTCTTCCTCTCTCCCCTTGTAGATCATTACATAGTCGTTATGTAATCTCTTAGTTCCACTTCCGCGGTACCTCACCTCACAAACCCCCAACACATCCAGATTCTTCTTTTCCATCAAATCCACGGCCTCCTCCTCCTTTCCGGCAAAAGTACTTGCATTTATAGTGGCAATTCGGTATCGTGTATCCTTTTTCCGTATTCCTTTATCACGCTTGTTCGTCAACCTTCGATTCCGCTGTGTCCGAGGCATAGCATTGGTAACTCGAGCGACTTCTTTTTTTACGTTGCCGGCTTGCTAGGCCTGTCGCCACAACCTTTCATAGTTTCCTATGGCAGGGGTTCATGGGAAGAAATTAATGGTACAAGGGTGTTCCCAGCCCCTAAAACCATGCGAAGAGTAATCTTCTTGTTATCTAACGTCGCTGAAAATATCCATTCAAATTCAACCAAATTTCAGATATTGCAGAACTTATGAATTAAAATCCAAATTGTTTTTAATAAAAAGAACAAACTAGAAAATTCTGTTACTCCACAACAAATTTTGTTAAGATATTATATCTATTGTTTATAATTGTTGAAAAGAATCGAAATAAAAAATTTTGTTGCTTCTCCT
>JABUQX010106364.1:12500-32500 GCA_015478945.1 Trachelipus rathkii | reverse complement strand
CTTCTCAACTCTCATTTCTTAGATCATCTGGAATCTCATTCACTTCTTTCCGATCGCCAGTACGGCTTTCGGCGCTCGAGGTCTACTAGCGATGTATACTTTCCTATCCTTCACTGATTTATGATATTGTACCGCCTCTTAGGAACTAGTGGGAGACTTGCGTGTGGCACTTGACATATCAAGCTTTTGACCGGGTTATGGCACGCTCCACTGCTCTCCAAGCTCCCCTCCTTTGGGTTTCCTCCTTCTCCTTGCTTACTTATGTCTAGTTTTCTTTCAAATCGCTCAATATCGGCTGTTGTTGATGGGGCGACTTCTTCTTCCTTTTCTGTCAATAGTGGTGTTCCTCAGGGTTCTGTCTTATCTCCTACTTTATTCCTGCTTCATTCCTGCACATCTAACTCTATTCACTCATATGCCGATGACTCGACCCTTCATTCTTCAACTCATTTCAATTCTGCTCCTTCTTTTACTTCTAGAATGCCTCTCGTCTTAATTTTTCCGATTTCTATTCTCGCTGATCTGGATAGAAATTCCGGGTGGGGTCGTCTGAACCTTTGTGAAATTCAATTCCTTTAAAAAACTCAAACTTCTACCAAATCTCCCTCTCTAGACACCTTTCTAACTTTCCTAATCTTCTTTCACGCGTTCTTCTCGTCTCCTCCTTTTGACAATATATAACATCCTGGGCCTTACGGCATTAAACAAAAAATGTCTTGCCAAACCTTCATATACACAACGGTATGACTAGGGCGCCTCCAAAGAAACTTTGTAGTATCTATTTAGACGCGAGACTTTTATTTCCTCTCCCAGTTGCTCCGCTATACAAGGGCCTCATCCCCCCTTGGATGGAGTACTGCTCTCATATCTGGGTGGGCTTCTGGTTCACCCGGCTATTGGATATGGTCCGAGTTCAAAGGCCAAAAGGCTTTAATAAACTGTTCTTGAACTTCCAGTTCACTTGACCCTCTATCTTTGCGGCGCGATGTTGGTGCTTTATCTCTTTTCTATAGGTACCGCAGCGGCAGGTGCTCGAGGGAGCTTATCACACGTGTGCCTCCACCTTTACGTCGCCCTCGTATCACTAGGGGTGCTGTGTCTGCACATGAGTTTTGTGTTGATGTAGGTAACTCCAGGCTAGTTCGCTGCGGTGCTTCCTTCTTTCTTGCCACATCTGTTCTGTGGAATTCTCTTCCATCTTCTGTGTTTCCTGCTGAATTTAATCTCCCTCACTTCAAAGCCTGCGTCTGTGCTCATCTGCGTAATTTGCTTTAGTTGTTGATTTGTGAGGCGTGCAACACCCCCTCCTTGAATAGGGCTCTGCCCGTGAGTGGTGGTGACAACTGTTAAAAAAAAAAAAATATATATATATTCATATATATATATATATAATATATATATATATATATATATAAATATTAAAATATATATATATATATATATTATATATATATATATATATAAATATATTTATACATATTATAATATATATATATATATATATATATATATATATATATATATATATATATATATATATATATATATATATATATATATATATATATATATATATATATATATATATATATTATATATATATTTATTTATTTATACAAATCACCATATCCCGCACAGGTGCAGGGTGGTGTTGGTGATTGATAAGGGTTTAAGCTAATCAACACCATTCATGAAAATAAAATTATGACAGAAGGGGGTTTTCAGCCCATTGCTATCAGACGAAGAGAAATCTTCATATGACTCGAGCGACGACTTCGAGATTGGCAGCTTCACACCAATCGGCTCTGTTCACCGTTCCTAGAATTTAAAGTTCCAGATTTTTATTTTCTACTTTGTTTTAAATTTTAATAATAATTCATTCAAAATAATTAAAAGAAATGTTGCCGAAAATATTGTTGCTCCTCCATCTCAGATTTAAACGATATTACTTAAATAATTAATTAATTAAATTTTAAAAGTTTTGAAATTTCGAATCATAAACATATATTTTTTACTAGTTACTGGAAATTCAAACTCAAATCATTCTCCTTTCAAAACATAATTCTCAAAACAAATGTTGTTGCCTTCTCAGAATTTTCATTCTTCTTTCCAAAAAACACACTTTAAGATTTTTCTTATTCTTCTCCAGTCTTCCTTCTGATGTTTCTCTTTTTCGCTTCCCTTCTGGTTTTACCGCGTCTTTACTCGATGACAGTCGAATCATATATGATAATAATATATTATTTAAATGAATGAGTCACAGAAGATATATATATTATATATATATATATATATATATTATATATATATATATATATATATATATATATATATATATATATATATAATTTACATATATATATATAATATATATATAATATATACATATAAATATATAGTATATTTATATATATATATATATATATATATATATATATATATATATATATATATATATATATATATATATATATATATATATATATATATATATATATATATATATGGAGAACTTAATTAAAACATATAAACTTTAAAATTCTGAACCGAAGAACTATTACAGTGAGTTGTGAAATGAAGGCTCTGAAGATGACACCCTGCCGCTGCCGTTGACACACCATTCAGTTATCTTTCTGCCTTTTTTAAAAAGATTTATAATGCTGGGTGTGTCATTTAACATTCAATATCGTAGATTTTCACGAGATGAGTATCAAAATATAATTTAGATTAACGCTTCGAGAAAGTTTTTAATAAAAGAAATCTTTGTGTGATGTGATAAGATTGAGCCGACCAGTGTATAAATCAGGGATGGCACGTAAAAAATCAAATAAAAAAATCAACTGATTTTTTTACTTGATTTTTTTTTTTATAAAAATTCATTATTATTTGATTTTTTTTTTTTTTTTTTTTTTTTTTTTTTTTTTTTTTTTTTTTTTTTTTTTTTGTATTATATAAGTGATTTAACTTCAATGGAAATAAAAGTTAAACTAATAATATTATAGCAAGGCTACTCTGTTTCAAATTTTTACCCTATTGTCAGCAAAGGATCATGTTTCAAACAAGTTTCTTTTATTTCTGATGTAACATTTATTAATATTACAAATAATATCAGGTGTTACTGTTAAGTATTAATCGACCCTTTATTCACTATTAAAATTATTCGAATCTCAATATAGATAATTGGCCAGCCTCTAGAAGAGCCACAATTCATATCTCAAAAACTACAACAGCTACGTAGCAAATATTAATAAAATGCAAAAAACCAAAAAAAAAAATAAAAAAAAAAAAAAAAAAAAAAAAAAAAAAAAAAAAAAAAAAAAAAAAAAAAAAATAATAATAATAATATCTCGAAAACTAAAAAAGCTACAGGAAAATGAAATACATTTTTGGAATCCTTGTAAAATTTTGGTTAAGAAAATGTAAAAAAAAAAAATTAAACATAAAAATTGGCTATTTTTTTTGGGGGGGGCTGCTGGGACATAGTATATATAAATATATTATTTGTAAAGGTATTACACGGCAATTTAGGGGGCTCGAGTCGACGGGGAGCACAGGGGGGGACGTTTTCCATACCCCGTAGGGGAGGGGCGGAGGAACCCCCGCGACACCCAAATACCAAATACCAAATACCAGGTCCTATATTTAAGCTTATACGAGAAAACATTGCTTTTTTAATTCTTGTCTGGGCATGAGTTACCTTTTGACCAGGTATATATATTAAAGTAGTCATTTCACTACGTTTTACAAAAAGCGGTCAGTCTCTTCAGTAATGTGATAGTGGGGTGTTCTGTGTGTGTTTTTCGTTCTGGATTTTCAATGTGCATAAATAATAATAATAATAATAATAATAATAATAATTATAATAATAATAATAATAATAATAATAATAATAATAATAATAATAATAATAATAATAATAATAATAATAATAATAATAATAATAATAATAATAATAATAATAATAATAATATTAAATTCGTTGTTCAAAGCCCATGGTTTATTGTAGAAATTTTTAAAAAAACTTTGAAATTTTTAGATCACATTGAATGAAAAATATAAATGTAAGTGTATAATTGTTATTTTTAAATAAAAATCTAAAATGATTTTAATAAATAATGTGTTATTATTTTGATATGTTATTATTTTGATATGTTTATACTTAGTGGATTTAAGTTCAGTATGAAGAAAAAAGAAAGGTAAAAGAGAAGTTGTTTTAAGTTTGTTCCTTGTGTTTTCTTCATATGAAAATAATAAAGCATGACTTGTATATGTTGTTTGCTACATGTTTGAATAGTTGTTCATCTTTTTAAAATAATAATAATTTATAGCAACTCCGTATAAGGTATAAGTTGTCTTCAAACTTTTTTAAATAATAATAATGGAAATAATAAAGCAAGATTTTTATAAGTTGTTTGCTACATGCGTGAATAGTTGTTCATCTTTTTAAAATAATAATTTATAGAAGAAACAAGTAATGTACGTACATGGTCTACGAGCATTAACGTACTGAGGTACGAGTGTGAGAGCATAACAATTGATAAAAATACCTTAAAATAAATTTAGTCTCTCTGAAACAAACTGTATTTTGGAAAGTAGTTGGAAAGTAGTTGGAAAGTAGTTGGAAAGTAGTTTGACATGAATCTGAAAACATGGAAATTAGCTCGGGAATGATGTTATAGTTGATATCATACCGATAAAACTTGGAAGCGCTATGAAAGTAGTTGGAATGTATCTGAGAACATTGAATACAGCTCAGGGTTGATCATTGAAAACATATATAAACAAAATAATATTATGGGGTTAAGTACATTTTTAGTAAATCGGCACCGTACCTGTCCCTTATAGGTATCAGAACCTCCATTGATTCAATTGCTTCGACACAAGAGACTTCTTCGTCTTCTTCTTCTTCTTCTTCTTCTTCTTCTTCTTCTTCTTCTTCTTCTTCTTCTTCTTCTTCTTCTTCTTCTTCTTCTTCTTCTTCTTCTTCTGTTTTTCTTCTTTCTTCCTTATTCTTCTTTTCTTCTTTCTTCTTTTCTCTCTTTTTCTTTCTCTTTTCTTTTTTCTCTCTTCTTCTTTCTTCTCTGTCTTCCTCAGTGATTTTCTTCTTTTTCCAGTTTTTCTTAGTTTTTTCTTCTTCTCAAACCTTCAAGGGGTTCTCAAACTTATTTTAAGGTGACAAAATCATCAAGTTTAAATCTAGAATCCTCTGAAGAAAGATTCTCGAAACCAGTTGATCAATATGATCTGGAGCCGGCAATTCAGCCTATCACTCACCTCAGCTCCACTTGATTATATTGACTAGTTGAAAAATGATGAATGTTATTTCAGTCTTCCCGTCTTAAAATAAACATTAATTCTAAAATTTAATAAAACGTTTTCTGTATTTGTTAAAGTTTAGCTCACAGAATAAGTAAAAAACAACGAACTCATTGTATCTGATTCAGGAATTCACAGTCAAAGGCCACTGTCTCAGCTCACTTCTATAATATAATATATATATATTATAAAGGACATATTTATATAATATTAATAATTATATATACTATCCCTATATTATAGTATAATAGGATAACCATATTATGGGAGGGGTGGGTGGGGTAGGGGAGGGGTTTATATATTATATATCCTCATAATTAAGTATAATAATAATATATATATTAATATATATATATATATATATATTATTATATAAATATTTATATATATATATAGATATATATAAACTAGTATTGAGAAATGTGATTGTAGTCTGGGAATTGTAACGTTTAAAGAAATTAAGTATAGTTTGTAAATGGTATTAACCATTTATTTTATTTACTTAAGAGAGTGATTCCAGAATAAATAATTCAGCTCGCTTTATTTTTAGCAGTAAAGTGAATAGGATGCGTTCTACACTGTAATCTCTCTCTCTCTCTCCTCTCTCTCTCTCTTCTCTTCTCTCTTCTTCTTCTTTCTCTCTCTCTCTTCTCTCTCTCTCTTTCTCTCTCTCTTCTTCTATTCATTTCTTCTTCTCATGGGTTCTTTCTATGATTTCATATCTCCTTTGAATTTATTCTCGTTTACTTTGAGACGCAACGGGATTAGTTCTACTGAGCTGTAATATATGTAGATGCTGATCTGTATGTTACGATTTCTTCTATAAACAATTTCTCTGTTCTATTGAATTTCTTTAATTTTATATTTCTCATATCTTTTAAAAAATTAATAATAAAAATATTAAAATGAAGTTTTTGTTATAGTTAAGTTAATAAATAATAAAATTAATTAAAGCTATTGTATATTTGTTATATAAATCAATAATATAATAATATATAATAAATAAAAATAATAATAATATAATAATAATAATAATAATAATAATAATAATATAATATAATAATAAAATTATATTATATATAATAAATAATAATATAATATATAAAATAAACAATATATAATTAATATTAATAATAATAATAATAATAATAATATCATTGTCCTTGCTCTGTTTTATCTTGATTCGATTTCTAATTATCACTTGTTTGTGTAATGTTGGGGTCATTGAGTTATTAACTAGTTATTATAATAAAGCCAAAAGTGAAAAAAACTGAAAGCCGTTTTCAGTCTGGAGAGTTGTGTGAAGGATATGGTTTATTACCAAATGCTTACGTTTTTTGTGTATGTAAACTATAATTTTACACACCTAAACGAAAAGGCTATTTTTAAACCGTTTTTGCGTGGAGCAGAAAATAAGATCGCGTTATGTATTTCCCAACCCTCTTACGTTCGCTTCGGGGTATGTAGTCATTTGTTTTACATTACCCTAAGACGTTTTGTTCCGAAATATGTAATTTAAAATAAATACTTAGTTCGTTTTTTTAACTTTTAGGTTTTCAACTTTTTAAATTTAAGAAATATAAGAAACTCTCTGTAATAATGAAATAGTGAATAAAACATAATAAGCTATTGTTTTTCAAAAGTTTACAGGAAAAATCACACTGTTTTGTTTGCAGCTTGGATTGTTCTTTACTTTTCTCCCATTACAATTTCCTTACTTGAATTTTTCTTTCTCTGGTTCATGGTTGCTTCTATTTGATCTCCTCTTATTATTCCTTTACGTTCTTCTCCACCTCCTACACCTATTGGATTTTATATATATAATTAATGGATTAAAAGCCTATTAAAAATCGGACATCGAACCTGCAGAGCCGAGAAACAGCCATCCACTCCTTAAGATGAGACAATGAAAGCACTTCTTCCTATAAACAAAAACAGAAGAGGTTACAACTTGATAGGAAGATTATTAAATGTTAGATAATTAATGTTCGATTTTAAGTTTTGTAGAAAAATTATTTTTAAAACTTTTTTACCTTAAAATCCTTGTATAGTAAACTAAAAACATGATGTGAGTAATTACAGTAAACATAGGTCAAAAAAGCAAATAGAAGACAAGGACTTCTTTCTTCTCTCTCCTCAAGGGCTTTCAATTTACTCTTCTCATTCTTTCTCTTAAATATGTTGTACAAATTTCAGCTTTTCAAAATCTCTCTCGCTCTCTTCTCTTCTCTTCTCTTCTCTCTCTCTTCATCTCTTCTGGTCTGCTCTCTCTCCTCTTTCTTCTCTCCTCTTCTCTCTCCTCTCTCTCTCTCTCTCTCTCTCTCTTTTCTCTTCGTATATATAAATACATATATATATATATATATATAATTATAATAATATTTATATTATATATTTATATATATATATATATATATATATTATATGTATATTATATATCTATATATATATAGTTACGTAATATTCTATTATATTATATACTATATGATATAATAATATATACTATATATACAATTAACTATTAAAGTTTATGGGCAATAGACGATTGAAAAGAAGTGGAAAAAGAAAAAAGATTTAGAAACTTAAAAATGGATTTAGAGAAGAGGACAAAGAAACGCTAGAGCTTTGCAACTGGGATTGTAGCACATTGTATGTCTGGATGAGATTGTTTCAAATGAACATTTGATTAGACTGTGCAAAAAAAAATTTAATACAATTTTTATAAATTTTAAGAAAATTAAAATCTTATTTAAATATATATATATGAGTTTTAAAATTTAAATCTTAATATTATTTATATATAATAATATATATTAATTATATAATATATATATTATATATATGATTATTATATTATATATATATTATTATAATATATATTAAATATATCTATATATATTATATATTATTAATATAATTATAATATTACTATATATATTATATATTTTATATTATATACATTATAATATTTTTATTTATATATATATATATATATATCTATAATTATATTATAATATTATATATATTTATATATATATTATATATAATAAAATATATATAGTTTAGTAGTAGATAGTATTACATTCTGGTATGTAATTTAATATTATATATATTATACTATAATATTATGTTATATATAGTTTTAATATTTATATACTATATATATATATATATATATCGTTAGTAGGGCGAAGTGTATTCAGTTGATTACTTGTATATATATTAGAGATGTAGCGATACGATTTTTCACTATCCGCGCATGCCGATGCGGGGAATTGCGCTGTGAAGGATATGATTTTCACTATCCACGGTATGCGGATGCGATCTGCGATTAGCGGCGATGAAAATTTGTTAAGGTTTTTAGAGGTTTTGCACAGGTAACTTCACACAACACACACACAGTTATACTTATGAACTATATTATATATATATATATAATATTACTATATATACTATATATATTATATATTATTATATATTAATATAAATAAATAATATATATTTATTATCATCTATATAATATATATATACAGGGTGATACATGAACGGGATCTGTAATTAAAAATGACATCCATTGATAGAATGGAATCAGTAAGTTTGGATACAATCCTTCTATGAAACATTGACAAATGCAAACCTAAATATAATGCAAAGCAAACCGCAAATGACGCAGAACAAATTAAAAGCGACTATCGAATATAGTTGGTATTATATTAAATTCAAAACTTATAATAAATACATATGATACAAAACATAATGGGATATAGGTGCATTGGGTATCACGGTCCAGTTCAATGGCCACCTCGGTCACTGATCTAAATCCACTAGATTCTATGGTTGGGAACACCTAAAACAGAAGTTCTATTCGTAAAAAATAACGCAGAGAACAGTCGCAGCAAAGATACATGCAGCACACAGTATTATGCAAACGGGAATAACTTACAAACGTTACGACAGTCTTCTCAAATATTCTATGCATGCTTCATGCTTGAAGTGCACATTTCGAACATTTGTTTAAATTGAGTTCCAAAGCAATTCCGGTGATCAGCTGTGTGTTTCTTCTTACTGAACCTGTGTTGTAATTGGCTAAACATTTATTAGTATGTATCTGATGTACCATATGTATCCATCTTATTTTAATTATGAATTATATTTCATTAAATATATTATGTTATTTTATATATTTTATTTTGTTTATATTATTTATTATTCATATTATATTATTATTATTATTATTATTATTTTATTATTTTATAATTTTATTTATTATATATTATATATATATTCATTATTATTATTGTATTTTTATTATTATTATCTATTTCATATTAATATTATCTATTATTATTATTATTATTATATATTATTATTAATAATTTTTTATATATCTTATTATCTTAATATTATTTATAATATATTAATTATTATTATTTTATTTTTATTATATTATATGTTATGATTATTATTATTATAATTATTTTATAATTTATTATTATTATATTATATTATTATTATTATTATTATTATTATTTATTATATATTAATTATCATTATTTATTATCTATTATTTTATAGATTTTATTATTTTATATTATTATTAATTAATTATAATTTATTATTATTATTATGTTGGTATATCATGTATTCAATATTTGTTACTGTGAACATTATAGTAACAATAACACACAATAGTACATGTAGTTTTATTGTTAACTGACATATTGCTTCTGTAGGCTCTGCATTAGGGTTTAAACGGCTTAACGTATTAGGGGGTTGCAGATTGGTCAAAATGTCCTAAGAATGGGGTATTTTAAATACTCCATTCTGATTACAAATTTATTTTTAACCTGAAATCCCCCTTATAAATTATTATATAATATATATATATATATATAGATATATATATTATATATATTATATTAATATATATATATATATAATTATATATATTAATAGAATATAACTGTATATATTTATATTGCATACGTATGCTTATGAGTTAAATATTGATATATATCCAGTGCAGTATCTGTCTAAGGTAACGCCTATAATTACGAAGATATTAGGGCACTGAACGTATAAATATAATATGATATATATAATATATAAGTATATATATATATTTATACATATATTAAATAATCTAGTATATTATCCCATACTATTTCCAATTTACAGGAGTGCAGGACGCTTGGAACCAACTCTTTTGCACCCAACCTACTCTATTCACCCAAGTCCTGCATCCATTTGGAAAAGGTATATATTTTGCTTTAAATTAATCAATCCAAATTATGTTTCAATAACAAAAAGCATTTCAGAGCCCTTGCCAGAGAGGAGTTGCTTCTCTTTCTGGTCGTCTTAGATAGTCGGTGGCAGCGACTGTAAGAGACGCTCCTAGCCACACTTTTTTAAATTTCTTGGCTAAGATTTTTTCCTGGTGGCGACTTCTTGTGAAAATTGTTGGGGCAACTTATTACAATTATTACTCACAAACATTGGAATCTTTATTGATTTCAAGCTTTCCTCTTTTTACGATACTCTTCTTGATATTGATATTTTTCTTTTACACTCGAACATCTGCTATAGGATTTATGCTATAGCCAAAAAAAGTGGTTTCATTGTGGTGGATCGTTGCAATATTAACAATATGATTTAATTTCTGTTGTTTTTCTGGTTGGATCTTTATTTTTCTTATTTATGCTTCTACTAATGTGCATTAGTAAGATGTACCCAATGTACCTCCATTGTACTTTAAATGTGGCTTTTGTTATAATATACCGAATACTTTTATTTGGTTTGTGTATTTATATTATATGTGACAAAAGTGATGAATTTTCTTGTGGCATTAAGCAGTAGGTTTTAAACTCCTATTATCTACGCTTCCCGATCTATGACTTTTTTGATTTTTGGGAAAATTGTTCGATATTATAATAGTATAATAATAATATATATATATATTATATAATAATATATATAATATATTATATAACTATTATAGTATTAATAATATCTAAACTATTAACTATGAGAGTACCCCTGATAAATCGTACGGCGGTAAGTTATCTCAAACTGATATCCGACGGCTACATTCTGCTATGTACAATATTTGAGCGGGAACTGGTCAACAGACATATTCTGGGAACTTTTGCTGTCTTGCAAGCGAACTCTACCCTGACTCTACAGGCCTCTAAGTCTGTCGGGGCGTACGGACCTGAACTAGTTTATTGGCTCTGCTGGGGGTCAGACGGACAAAGACATCGATATACCTAGTCAGTAACAATCGTCGGTCTAGAAGGTACGCCGTCGTCAACACCTATGATCCTCACAGTAATAGACGAACCTACTGATCGGGCCGTGTGGTAGATCTAAAAGGATACGTGAGAATCAGTCTCTAAGAGTCCACCAATACGTTGTGAAGGCTGACGGTGCATACCTACCCATCCATGCTCGTGTGATCAAAACTAGTGACGATAGCGCGCACGATGATAACAACAAGTATGTATAACGACTAGTTTAATATATAATAACACCCGTTTATATATTAAATTATAAATAATATATCAAAAATATATTATATAATACATAATAATATATTAAATATAGTACTTACGGTTTACTAACGATACGTCTCTATGAAAACAATATTAATAAGTATCTATATATATATGTAATATATCGCTTATATTATAGTAACATATATAGCTTAATACTATACTAACTATATTCTAATAGACTCATATATATTAACAATAAAATAGTAAATTGTGGTCATACCAATCTATAGAATTTTTCGTAGACTGAAGCGCGGAACCGTTGTACGCCATCAAGGAGCATGACTGTTAAAATAATAGTTAGGATTTCTGATGTAGCATTATAATGAATTGTGGTAAGATCATCTTGGGGTAGCCCCGCCATACGTATCCCGAGAGTGTTGGATAGAGAATGGGGAATGGATTTGACTATTCCCTTATTAGAGTGAGGAAAGAACGTATTAGAAAGTTAGAAAGTTGTGTGGTCGCACGAGCCATTCTCAGGGATTAGGGACGCCCGGGTATGAGCTCGAGGGAGGTATTTTGGAGGGGGACATGGCTGGAATAAGTTCGGAGAAAAATACAAAAGTTGCGCTTCTATTGTATTTATAAGCGAAAAAAACGGAGTGAAGGGGCGAATTCAGATTATCCCACTGAAGAGGCAGAGAATTAAGAGGACGAATGGAATCGAAAGAGATAGACCCTCGAGAAGTAGAGAGATAGGCCAGAGGAGGGACGAGAGACGAGCATGAGAGAGGACGACCGGGGACGAGTGAGAGAAGATGAGAGACCCGAGGAGGAGAGAAAGAAGAGAGAGATAAAAGAGTCACCAGTGAATCCCCAGTGAGAGCAGGGGCGAGAGCCTTTGATTAAGATGCAAAAATGCCAGCCTCAATCATCTCTCTCTCTCTCCTCTCTCTCTCTCTCTAATCTCTCTCTCTCTCTCCTCTCTCTCTCTCTCTCTCTCTCTCTCTCCCCTTCAGATCTCCATCTTTATGGAGAACTCCTTCTGTTTGAGCATTTATTACCGCATACCAGGGTTGAACGTCACCCCAATAAAGAGAAACAACTATGGCGGTGTGAGGAAATTCTCAAGGGTGCCTCAGAGCATACAAACCTCTATAGAGGCCTTTGCTAAGACAAGAGGGACCCATGAGTAATTGTTGTTCCTTCCAATTTAAGATCACGAGCAAATTAGAACACCAAAGAATATTAAAGATAGGAGGATCCAATATTGGAATTTTGGGATCCCATTTTATACCTCTCTACCTAAAATGGACATTACAATTCATTAATTTTCAGACAATTTTGATGTGGAAAATAGCAAACCGCAGCAGCTTTTTCTCTCTAGAACGTCATTTTCGGGTGGTTGTTTTCTGTGTCTGTAGTCATTGTTTCGGCGTTTTCTATTTTTCAAAAACCTTAATTTTTTAAAATTTTTCTCGTCATCAACTTCTACAATTTTATTCGAAATGACTTTTCAAAACTGAAAAATTTACATAGATTGGATATATTACGCATTTAAAATGCAACATTTTAGTTTTCTGATGTGCTCAGCAAATTTTAAAAAAAAAATAGGGTTTTGTAAATTCGACATTGCTGAGCACAATTTTTCAAAAATTCAAAAACTATAAAGCGACAGATTGAGATTTGATAGTTGGTATTTTTTCGAGATGTTATAGTTGCAGTGGAGATTATGTTGAGTAAAAAAGATTAAGGAACTTGCGGTTTTAGAGACAATCTTGGAAAACAATTCTTTGTTCTTAAAGTCCAATTAGAAAGTTAGAAAAAAAACCAGAGGATTAGTTGTTTCCAAAGTTGCACCTTCTAGCCACAAGCAAATTCGCTGGTTGGAATGACGCAAACTTTCAAAATGAAAGGAGTAATGTAGGGAGGAGTTGTTAAAAATTAGGAGTAGATAAGTGACTGGAAATAATATTAAAAAATTGATTCATTAATTTTGAAAAGTGCTAGAACAAGCATGGAGATGAGCAAGAATCCTAACATAAGGGAACAAAACTATTTATAGTTTTAAGGAGATATGAACAAGGATGGCCAATCTTACACTTTACAAACAGTCTTGCTTATAGGAACGACCGGAATAGGAAATCAAAGAAAAGGGCACAGAGAGAAGTTTCAAAAATCTAAGTTTTGCTGCCAGACTCTATTGAAAGGTTTCATTCAACATGTTTACAGCACAGCGAAAAGATTCACTGAAATTGTCAAAGGACTGAGGACCAAGGATATCAGATAGGATTCGCTTAGCTAGTGTTCATTTTCTGACCAAGTTTTATACTTTGGCCATCAGAGATAAGATTAAAAGAATTGAGAGATGTTTCCAAATTCTTCTGGTTAAGGAATAGATTGAAATTTGAAAAAATGGATAGAAAAGAGCAGAAGTTTAAGCGATATATATTTGAGTGGAAGATTATGTCGGGCAGAAAGATTAAAGGAACTGAGTTTTTGGAGATATTGAAAAACAACTTCTTTCTCCGCACAGCTGAATGTAGCGGTCACGTTTCCAACAGGAAAGAAAAGTCGAAGTAGTATAGACAGGAGACGGAATAGTTCACCAAGGCGAGTGCAAAGCTTCAGGAAGCTTTAAGTTTGAGTTAGTCACTAGGATGAAAACCATAAGGTGAGAAAGTACCCATTAGTGTTTTAACCTTCAGACGGCCAGATTAAAGTAGAGTAAAACATCTTTTGAAGAAATTACAAAATATTAGGGTATAAATAGTTAGAAGTGGTGGAGGATTGGATTATAGACTCTCGGAAAATCGCCAAAGAATTAGCAAAGTAATTTAGCTTTAGTGGAAGACTATAACTGTAATTTGTGCCGTCGGAGATAACTAGGAGGAGGAAGAAGGAGAAAGCAACAGTTAGAGTTGACAATCTTTGACTTGAAGAGAAAGAATCAACATGAGAATATGAATCCAAAGAAATGATTTATTTGTATGGATGAAGAGTTTTTTGTGTCAGACGCAAGTTAATTGATTTTGCACGATTCTCGAGGAAAATATTAAGCGCATGAGTTTACGGAGTTTGGAGTTTTGAGTTTAAGTAAAAGGAGTTTGAGGTTGGAGCCGGGCAAAAAGTGTAATTTACCGGAATACTCCGCAGGCACTGAAGGGAATATACATGAAGGTACTTGAACATTTATAGTTTTCAGTATTTGACTATGTATAGAGTCTCACTGGCTCGATTTATCTTTAAAATCTTTTATCTTAATAAGTAAGGGATGAAGTTTCTGAAGGCACCGTCATCCTGTGGTGAATAGAACGAAAACAAGCAGAATTAAGCCCAGGTACGTATTCTTATTGAAGATATACGCAAATTTTAAAATGTACTTCTTTATACCAGAGAAAAGTATCTGTATTTTATATGAGCTGTACGCACTAATGTGGAACCCTCCCATTACATGGGAAGTCAATATAGATACGACCGCATACGGTATCCAACAATTTGCAACAGCACTCTGAAGTTCTAAAAAACGTTCCTCGTAAGTGTTCTAGTGTTTTTTCTCTCTATGTATAGTTTGAAGAATATAGAAAATACGAGAGTTAAGAAGGTTGATTGGAGGAGAGGAGGAAAGAGTCTTAACAGAATAAGGAGAAGGAGTAGAGGTATGGGAAAAGGATTATAATGTTGAGTTCATCCCCAAGGCGATCAGGGGAGCGAGTATGAGAAGCTACAGCCAACTCTCGAATTTGTATCTAAATAAAAAAGTGTTAGGCAAAAAGTTTTTACTAGCCTTATCATGAGTAATACAAGAGGAAAAGCCATTTGTGCGATGGCGAATTCATTGAGGCGAACCGAATGTAAAACTTGATGTAGATTCGCGAGAAAAGAATCAAGAGAATATGACAACATAATTTAGTATAGTCCTTAAGCACTCAAAGAATGTAATGATAAGTCAGTTGATGTTAGGAGAAACAAGAGTCCATACAGAAATAGTGAATTTTAGTAATAGATTTGAGCCTATGGATACCTAAGCCATAAGGTAGAAAATTAGAAAGGAACTCAAATCAAAGACACCGAGAAACAAATAACATCGTGCCGCGCACAGGCAACAAACACAACAACAACAACAACACACAAACAACAACAACAAACTAGCAACCCAAACAACAACAACAACAACAACAAAAGCCTTTGGCTGAAATTGGAAGATAGAGACAGTATAGTATGAATTAGAGTTAGGGTTTGCTGTCAGATCGCTTCAAGCATCTGAGTTTTTGAGAATTATCGCGTAATATTAATATGAGTATTTAGAGAGGTGGGTGGGGGTCCATCTGGACGTACCCGGTGATGTTCACCCAATCAATGTTAAATTAAATTATTGAAGGCCAACGTATTCATCGAATCCATTGCAATTTGACTCGATGAAGATTAGTGGAATCAGACAATCTTCCTTCGGTGCTAGTCCTTGACTCGTGCAACCATCAATTCCGACCTACTTCAAGTCGTGCGCTGATTTGCGAGACCGTGTCGTTACTCTCTCTTCTCTATTTCCGGGCACAGCTGATGACCCCTGATCGTCACGTGGTTCCACTCTCCTCTTATTATCTTCATCCTTTCCCTTTAACACATATGCCCGAAAGTGTTTGATCCTGTAAATAGTGGTTTTTAAATTGGTATGTGATTAAAAGAGAACCTACTCCATTAGTCACAGAAGAATGTGGATTAAATAATGAGGGCTCAAGTGTCGGAGAACCATGGGAAACTGAGAGTACTACTTGAGAATCGTACCCCTAACACTCCATAATGGAAATATGGGATTAAATCTCATCAGTTCGAATGTGCTATGCTCTTCTTACACTACATATATATATAGTATATATTATACTAGTATATATATATATATATATATATAAATATAATATATATATATATATATAGTCATACTTAATTATTATATATTATATATATATATATATTATATAATATTATATATATATATATATATATATAATATTAATATCATAATTATTTAAATTTATTAATTGTTTTAAGTTTCTTAAATTAATTAAATAAAATATGTTTTTTAACTCTGGGTAGGATGGTACTATCAACGGCAAAGGCGTATAAATATAATATATTATAGAGGGTATGTTAAGTCTCGTTGCAACTATTATACAGTTAGTTCAACCCTATTGTAAGGCGTAAGTCTATCCTTATCTTACCTCAGTAAACTAATTTGTGTGTGTGTTAATAATAATATGATTTAATATTATATAATATAATATAATATATATATATATTTATATATATATATATAATATATATATATATATTATCATATATATATATATATATAATATATTAATTAATACAAATATATTATAATTATAATATATATATAATAATATATATATTATATTAATATAATTAATGTATTAATATAATATATATATATAATATATATAAATATTAATAATTGATATTAAAAATTTTAATTGTATCTTGTATTTTTATGAACAAATGTAATATAACTTTAATAAATTTCTTTTCCATTATATATATTGCTGTAGCATTAAATGATTTGTAATATAACAACACACTCATTAAAAGTCAACATGTTCTGTTTGCCTTGCATTGATTTGAGAGTTAAATAGTTTGTTTTGAGACTTTTTCAGAGTAGAGAATATCTTTCTGTAGTGCACACTGCGATTAATATACATGCTAGATAGAATCCTTATCGATCCAAATGTGACATGTATATTTTGATCAATATATTTTTTATCAGAAAATATATTTAAATTATATATATAAAGTTTAAATTATTTAGAAGTCATTAGGATTATACTAATGGGTCATCAAGAACTATTGTAACTCGATTAACTAGTTTATAAAATAATTCAAAAATAATCCAATGGATTGCATAAATTTTTTAGTTATCTTTAATAACACTTTACTAATTAATACAATTATTCCAATTCAAATATTATCTTACTAATTAATTAAATTAGAACTGAAAGCAAAATAAGTTTCCTCCAGCACATATATAGTGTCTTAACAATCAAATTTAATTGTTTAATAGTTCAGAAACACGAAATTTTTAAATACAAGCATCACATTTTTCACTTTGATTTAAAGGAGCATGTTCCCTCACTAATGCTGTAGAGACTGCTAAAATATATATATTAAGTATTAAATGAGTCACAACAAAAAAATTAATTAACCTTTGAAAAAAAATTTTAATTAAATCATTATAATTTAATTATAATTTTAAAATAAAAATTCCCATAAATTATAATAACCATAAATAATTGTTAAAAAAACATAATTATATATAAATCATTTTAATATATTCCATTACATGAACTTATAAGCTGAGCTGATGAACTCAGCTGAAAAAACTGATTGTATTAGTAAAATTTTTGAATGAATTTACATTCGTTTTGGATCTTAATTGGTGGAATAATTTACTTGGTTTGTTTTCTGTACAAAACTGCTTGTACGCTTTAAAAATTTCCCAGCACATATAATTATATGCATAAATATGAAAAAGCCTATTATTTATATGCATAAATTTGAAAAAGCTTCTTTGTCAACATTTGCACACTTTCCTACCAAAGAGATTACCACGCACTTCACATCAATAAGTTCTATGATTGCCATGTTGTCCAAGCAAAGCCAGGAAAGAAATGTATATTTTTTGATTCTGCAAAGGAATTTCGCGACCGCATTGTTTCTTTAGATTGGTTTGAAAGGGATGTAGTTCAGAAGAGTAGCTGACACAAAAAGTATTAATACTGAACTGTAAAGGCGCACGACAGAGATGCCAAATACGCTACTAGTGTTTGCCACAAGATGATAATTTAGGTTTTGCTAGGTAGCCATTAGCACTTTGATCTTGGGTCATTATAAGACAGTCCAGCAACTAATTATCTTCCGAGGCAATATCAGTACAAAACATATTTGTATCACTCGGAGCACTTAAAGCTTCAGCATCGCCCGGATTTCACGCATTATTAGGTTGTGACTCCACCGGAAGTTTGTTTGGGAAGGAAAAGTTATATCATATTGGAAATCATTTATTTCAGCAAATGAAGAACTTATTGCCTTTCAGAGGCTTGGTGCCAGTAACTCAGTACCTGATGATATTGTGTATCAGCTGGAAGCATTTATTTGCCTGGTTTATCAGGCACACAACTCAACAATATTACCTGCAGAATTAAGGTGGTCAATGTTCACGGCCAAGCAAGCTTTTGGAGATAAGTTACCTCTCACTAGCGGCTCCCTTATACCTGCACTTAAGAGAGCTAACTTTCAAGCACTTGTGTGGTCAAAAGATGATGAACCAAAATCCGGCGATCCCTAATCCAGTTGGGCACGGCTGGTTGTGGAGAGGGAGTGCTTGCCCCTGTTTATGTATGCAAGAAGTCATGAGCCCCGCGAGTCCCTTCTGAAGCTGAATTAAATAATCATGTTTGAGAACAGTATGTCAACCACGTTGCATTTATATGTTAGCACCATTTATTCTTGCCTGCGACAGAAGGAGTTGTTATATTGCATGAGATTACTCACTTCTGATTAGAGTTTGTATCCACCTGGATAACACCTGACGGAGTTTTGATGGAAGCTTATGAAGCCAATTTTTATAAAGGATAATATTGTATATGTTTATGTGTCATAATAATTACAAGAATTTGTGTTAAAACATCAATTTCTAAAGTTTAGGGATGTATTATTTGTGGAGTCAGTATTGATTCTTATTAATGTAATTTCTCATTTTTGCCCGGAATATATTATAGTATATATATAGTATTATATATATATATATAGGGTATTATTTATTTATTTATAACTTATTTTAAAAAAAATAAAAACTGTTTTATTATACTAATATTATTTATGTATATTTTATTAGTTATATTGAAGATATATAGTTGGAGGTGAGGGTTTATATATATATATATGGTATATTATTTATATGTTATTAAATATATACTATATATTATATATATATATAGGAGTATATTGGTGTATCTATATATATTATATTAGGGTAGTATTATAATTATAATATATTATATATATATATGTATATAGTACGGTGGATATATATATAGGGTGTATATATATATATATATATATATATAGTACCTTTTTACCGTTAAATCCATTTAGTTAATACTAAAACTATTGTTT
>JABUQX010106364.1:0-7500 GCA_015478945.1 Trachelipus rathkii | reverse complement strand
AAATGTATTTAGGATTTATGGAATTTGCAACAAGCGTTTGATAGGATTAATAGGATAAACTCTTTTCACGTGTTTAGTGATATTATGTAGTTGTGTACCGATATTGTTTTTGTTTTTGTTTTTTGTTTTTTTTATCAAAAGTTTCACACCTCACAGGCTAGATAGACTCCCTATTCAAGGAGGGTGGAACTTTCTAAGGTAATTTCTAAACCTAGGGATCCGATATCCCGCGACCTTGCATGCGACTCCGTCGCTCTAAACCGTTTGAGCCAACGTGGAGCGGTTGGTGCCGGATTTGTAGTGTGGTTTGTAAGAAATGATGGATTTGAATGTAATTGGTTTAATATTAATAGCGGAGTAAGGCAGGGATTGCTATGTCTAATTGGTTATTCAAGTTGTTAGGAATGTGGTTATAAAAGAAATAGAAGGTGGGTAGCAGGGAAAGGTGTTGAAATGGACAAATTATGGGGGTCCTTGGAGTGTCTCCCTGCTATTACATGCGATGTTTGGTTTTGGTGTGCTGAAATGCTGAAAAGAGTTGAGAGGATTGTTAGATGGATTTGGCAAGTGTGTGATTAAAGGAGGGCTTTGAAAATAAACATAAATAAATAGTAGGTTTTTTTTTTTTATGGTTGTGAGTAGGGTTTGTAGAGTCGGTTCAAAAATTTTCTGACTCCGACTCCAACCGACTCCACCCTCTTCAAATTACCGACTCCGACTCCGACCCTTCCGACTCCGACCTCTTGGAAAATTACCGACTCCGACCCCGACTCACCTTTTGAAAATTACGACTCCGACTCCACCCTTTTGAAAATTAACGACTCCGACCTGTCCGACTCCGACTCCGCAACCCAACTACCGACTCCGACTCCGACTCCAACCCTCTGGAAAATTATATATATATATATATATATAATATTATATATATATATATAAATAATATATATATATATATTTATATATTATATATATATATATATATATATTATATATATATTAAATATATATATAATATATATATATATATATATATATATAAATTATTATAATATATATTATATATATATATATTATATAATATTTATATTATATATATATATATATATATATATATATATATTAATATATATTTATATATATAATTTATATATTATGAGGATTTGGTTTTTTGTACCTGTGTTAATATATAGTAGTGAGAACTATGGTCGGAATAAGGAATATATGATCTAATAAGTACATGATGTGTTTCAGTATGGAAATCTTGGAAAATGTTAGATGGTGAGAAGAAGTGATAAAATGAGGAATGGAAACATAGAGAGTGTGTGGTGGGAAGAAAGGGGGAAAATGAGAGAATCAATGAATACGTTGAGATGGTTTGGCCATGTGGGGAATAAGGATGATGAATAGTGTTTGTTTTAAGCGGATGTAAGTGTTGAGTATGCTGGGATGACCGGCTGGGGGAGACCGAGGAAAAGTGGAGTGAGGTCAGCAAAGGATTCCTGAAAGGAGAGAAATCTGAGGTTTAGCAGAGGCGAAAGAAGAAAGGTGGCATAATAGGAGTGAATGGCGGTGTATTGTGAGGAGGTATGGTTGTGGCCTACCTGGGTTAAAGGGATTAAACCTACATTGGCGAGAATGGCATGTGAGGGCCGTGAAGCTCTAGGGTGATTTTCTTACTGGCGACGAGTTCTCCTAAAAGGTATTAAAGGGGTGGTAAGGCCTGAGCTTTCTTTTTCGCTTTCGTCATATTATCTCTACTACACTTTTCTGTTTTCAGTGCATGCTACGCACCTTACCCCCAATTTCTTGGGGAGAGAAGGTGTGATGATAATGATTAATATATATATATTAGATATTATAATAATATATATATATAATATATATATATATATATATATATATATTATATATATAGTATATATAATATTATATATATATTATATATATAATATATATAATATTATAAATATATATTTAGGGCCGTAGCCAGAAATTTTTTTATATATATATATATATTATATATATATATATATATATAAAAAAATAATTAATATATATTATATAGTATATATTATTTATATATATATGATTAATATATATATATATATATATATATAAATTATATATATATATATAATATATATATATATATTACCTCAAAAAGGTAGGGTCCAAATATTTTGCTTCGGGCTGAGCCCAATTTTCACCAACCCTAAAGGTGGACATAATATTCTTAGTTTTCAGCCAATTTTGATGGGAAAAAAGCACTGTAGCTTTTTCTGAACCTATAAAACGTCGTTTTCAGGAATGTTTTTTTCTGTGTCTGTATTCATTCTTTAGATTTTCATTTTTCTCAAAATTTTGTTTTTATACTATTCTATTTCCTTTTTACCATTTTTTGAAACTGACTTCAAACTTGAAAACATAGATGGGTCCATTAGCTAAAAAATACACGAAATGAGAAATCGCGTTTTCTAAGAAAACATTCCTAAGCTCCTTTAGCCTCTCCCTAAGCTCTGCCTCAGCCAAGAAATCATCTTTGTTGCACTATTTACACTCTCTTCAGCATAACCTAAGTCCTTTTCTTAAATAATTGGGCTGAAACCTGTGCGCAATACTTCCTATCATTGACCTAAAATAGCTATATACAGCTACAATAACTTGTGGTTAGTTTTTGTAACCAATTGCGTTTATTTATTTTTTTTTATTACAGTTGTCACCACCACCAGGGCAGAGCCCTATTCAAGGGAGGGGTTGTTGCACGATAAAATTTCATCCGTTAGCATAAAATTACGCAGATGATGCACAGACCAGGCTTAAAGTGAGGAGAATTAAATCTCAGAATAGGAAACACAGGAGATGGAAGAGAATTCCACAAAACAGATGTGGCAGAAGAAGGAAGCACCGCAAACGAACTGCATGGAGTTTACCTACATCACACAAAACTCGTGTCGCAGACACCAACATCCCTGTGCTACGAGGGGCGTCGGTAAAGGTGTTGGTACGCGAGTAGTAAGTTCCCTCGAACGACCTGCCGCTGCGGTACCTATAATATATGTAGTGATATATATGTATATATCTATGCGCCGCAAAGATAGAAGGTCAAGTGAAATATTGTAAAGTACAGAACAGTTTTATAAGCCTTTTTGCTTTGACTCGACCTGTCCATAATTGCGGGTGAAACAAAGAGCCCCCCCCGTATGAAAGAACATAGTAACTCCATACAAGGGCGGATGAGTATCTCTTGTATAGCTGGAGTAAATGAGAAGAGGAAAAAAAATTTCGCTTGCAGTCTAAACAGAACTTCCAGTTCTTCTTTGAGGCCGCCCTAGAACCTGTGTTATGAGGTTTCCAAGACATTTTTTTGTTTTGCCAAGGATGTTTTATATTGTCAACAGGGAGACGAGAGAACCGTCGAAAAGAGATAGGAAAGTTGAAGGTGTTTTAGAGACGGAGATTTGTGAAGTTGATTTTTAAAAGAACTGATTCACAAAGGGTTGAGACGAGAACCTCAATCGAAATTCTATCCAGATCAGCGAGAATAGAAATCGTAAAGGTTAAGACGAGAGGCAATTCTAGAAGTAAAAGAGGGAACAGAATTGAAATGAGTTGAAGAATGAAGGGTCGAGTCATTCGGGAAATGAGTGGATAGAGTTAGATTTGCAGGTGAGAGATCATTAATGAAAGAAGAATAAAGTAGGAGATAGACAGAAACCCTGAGGAACACCACTATTAATAGAAAAAGAAGAAGAAGTCGCTCCATCAAACACAGCCCGACATGGAGCGACTTGAAAGAAAGCTCGACATAAGTGCGCAAAGAGAAGGAGGAAACCCAAAGGAGGGTAACTTGGAGAGCCAGTGATCGAGTGCCATACCCGGTCAATGCTTTGGATATGTCAACAGCCCCTACACGCAAGTCCTCCCGTAGTTCCTGAGGTGCGGAAACCAATAATCGGTTTAAATAGAAAGGTATAATACAGTAGACCTCGAAGCCGAAAGGCCGTAACTGGCGATCGGAAAGAAGAGAATGGAATTTCCAGATGGTCTAAGAAGTCAGAGTTAAGAAGGGTTTCAAAGTCTTAGATAGAAAACAGGTGAGAGCTATAGGGCGATAGTAGAAGGATCAGCAGCGGCTTTCCTTTTTTCGGATAGGTTTGGAATGTGCGTGCTTCCACACACTGGGGAAAGTTTAGTAGCTTGAGGACATGGAGAATATAGTTTTTGAACGAGGGAGGGGCCAGCTCGGAAGCACACCCCCAAAACTCGGGGAGGGATGACATCCGGGCCCCCCCCTTCCTAACGTTCATAGATCTCAGGAGCCCATGCATCCGATCAAATGTATCACAGGCAAAGAACATAGGACACCTGAGAGGAGAAGGTGGAGGAAGGAAAGAATGCCAGAATCGCCCAGGGTTGAGTTAGAAGAAAATATTAGGCCGAAGAGATTTGGGCCTTTTCATTGGAGGTAAGCAACAGAGCATCAGATCGAATAAGAGAAGAAAGGCAGATTTTAAAAAATGTTGAGATGTTTTGGCCAGGGTCAGAAAGATATTGTAGTAGGAGAACAAGGAGGGCTAGCGCACTTTCGTTTGATGAAAGCCCGCTTGCTCGTCGAAGAGATCCCCTGCAACGATTTCTAGCTGAATGAAAATTAGCGAGAGTGATAGGAGAACGAGAATTTTTCCACCCCCAGATACGCACTGTCTCAGCCTGAATTGCCAGAGAACAGGCACGATCGAACCATGGATGAGGAGAGAAAGATTAGTCGAAGAAGGAATGAACCGCTCATTCCCGTCAACGATTACAGCTCCACTTAATGGCAGAAGCCGAAGCGTCATCAGAGTCAAAGCAGTCATCTTCCCAATTATAGAAGTTTAGCATAGAAGCGAAGCAAGGCCCCTCAATTACCCCGATCAAAGTGCCAGAAAAAACATCTTATTAACTTTATTCCTTGCTTCCAAACACTGATAGTTAGTTTCAGATTGCTGCTTATATATTTCAATTAAATCCTTTTTTTTTTTGGTCCACAGACGTTCAAGCCAATCCCAGTTCATATCGAGTTAAATCTTTATTTGAAGTTACCTAAATGAAAGAACCTTTGCCCTTTTTAGCGGTTAATTAAATTTATTTCCCACTTATTGTCGACCTAAGAGTTTATCAAGATCATTTTGAAACTTTATATACCCATTATTATTCTTTACTAAGGTAGCCACTTTGGGTATCATCTGCAAACCATGGAAACATTAATCATTAAGCCCCTTGATCTAAATGTAATATATATATAAATATATATATTATATATATATATATAATATATATATATAATATATATATATATATAATATATATAATATAAATATAATATATATATATATATATATATATATAAATATATATATATATATATATATATATATATATATATATATATATATATATTAACTGTCCCAAAAGCAAGTGTACTGATGTCGCATTTAATTATGTATTGGACTTGCCTAAAATTACAAGTTATCTTCCTTCAAAGTAAAGTATGACCCTTGCGAGAGGTTACACAGCGGTTCCAATGTTTCTTCATGTTCATAGCAGTACGAAGTCATTTTCACAGAAGTGTGGTTTATTATCACTGTGTTACTAGCATTTTTATGTTTCTCATCGTAACCAAATATGAATTGTCTTTCCTACAATTTATTTTCAACCTTAGGGAAGAAGGTAGAAATCGCATTTGAGTTGCTATGGAGGATGTGATACTCTTTTGAATGTTTTGTTCGCTCAAAAATTTCCATAATGAGAGCTCAGTGCGAGATGGGGCGTTATAATAGTTATATATATATATATGTTTATATATTTATATTATATATATTATATATATATAATAATATATTTATATATATATATATATATATATATATATATATATATATGATATATTATAATATATATATTATAATATATATAATATAAACTGCTACATGAAACTTACATCTAGTGTCAATCTACTCAATTGAAATGAATTAGTTTTAAAAAAATAGAATAGCATCTGGCAGGTTCTCCTTCATTTTTCCTCTTAGGTATGATTTTATAATGCTAAGAGCAGAAAAAGCGTTCAAAACGCTAACTGCTTGGATGTAGATCAGTAACAGCAATTGCAGTTTCTTGTACAATGTCTGGATACTTATCGATGGCTTCTTCTATTTAAGCTCTATAGATAAATCAATTTTTCAATTCCTGTAGGTGCAGCAGAAAAAAAAATTTTAAGTTATGCGATAAGTTGTGTACAAGGATGAGGAAAAACCTGGACCTTTTTCTTGAACCAGTCGAAGCTTCGACCAAAACTCTTCAATATCTAGAAGCTTTTTCAGTACTCATCTTCTTTTTTTGGAAAAATCCTTTTTTTTTTTTTTTACATGATACCACCACTCACGGCAGGGCCCTTTTCAAAAGGAGGGGGGAAAAAATTAATAAATAAATAAATAAATAAATAAAAAAAAAATTACATAAAGAAAAATAAAATTAAAATAAATGGAAAAGTAAAACCACTCCTGACCCCTTGCCAAACGCAATTCCTCAGGTGGGGCGCAGACGCGGGAACTTAAATAGAGAAGATTAAACATATGCGGGGAAAAATAAAGAAGCAAGGAGTTCCACAAAACAGATGTGGCTGTAAAGAAGGTACCAAAACGAGTGATCCTTGAGTCTCCATTATTCACACAAATTTTCATGAGAGGACAAGGCACCTCTTGTGTTACGAGGGCGAGCAGTGGTGGAGGAATTGCCGCTTGAAGATGGTAGTAAATGGGGATAGTTGTAAGTTTCATCACTTGACAGATATGTTCAGATGTATTCTTTTTTCTTCTTGGACTTCTTGCAACCTTTTAATACAAATGGTCAGGTTGCAAAGTGCAGATTTAACTTTTTGTTGTTGATCTTCATTTAGCTTTACCCTGTAGATAGGAAGTTAATATAAACAAGCAGCTAGTAAGAATACCATTGTCATATGAGAGGAAAATTCTCTTCATACTGGAGTTCTTAATTTTCTTCTCAAGTCATCTTTAAATATAGATGGTATAGTGAGGTTGAAGTAAGAATTCATTAGAATATTAATCCAAATTGAACAAAACATAAGGTGCAAGCTTAAAAAAAAACTTCGAAGTTTGCAATTTGCATTTTGTGATGTGGAAGTCGCAAATGAGTGAACTGTTTGAAGGCGATTGAAGTCACTCACAGAATCACATTCATAACTTTGTCAGCTCAAAAATTTTCTGAATGTCAACTCTACGTATCTTGATAAGTTACTACTCCGAACCTACTCAGACTACGACTACCGACTCACGACTCCGACTCGACTCTTTCTTTGAAAATTCTTGATGACTCCGTATCCGACTTCCGACTCGACTCTCGACTCCGACTCACCCTCTTCAAAATTACCGACTCGACTTGACTCCGACTAACGATCTCCACCTTTTCAAATCACCGACTCCGACTTCCGACTCCGACTCCCAG
>JABUQX010106363.1:15000-17481 GCA_015478945.1 Trachelipus rathkii | reverse complement strand
CTAAAGCAGTAAAGCAGAAAGTTAAAGCAGTAGAGCAGCAAACAAAAGCCATACCAACCTCTGTAAAGTTAGGTAAACACTATTGTTTCCTACTGCTTTACTGCTTTAAGGTATGTAATGTTAATGTTTTTAGTAAAATTTCTTACGTAGTAAAATAAATGATTATATATCAGACACTCTAGATTTTTTTCTTCTTACATACAATTTTTAAAAATTTATAAATTAAAAAGTATTAAGTAAAAAGTATTAAGTAAAAAATAATGTTAATAAATATATGTGTTAAATAATAGGTCTGTAATGAGTTACAGTTTTAGGTTCGCGAAAATGTTTTTAATAAAAATGTTTAAGTATGAAATAAAAATGAATGACTCATAGTATATTTGAAACGAAATTTTTGAATAGTTTAAAAAGAAATTTTTGAATAGTTTACATTGATATCATATTTTTCGTTCACGCGGGAATTTTGCGTCTGCGGACGCACGCGGCGACGGTTACGCGGGAATTTTGCGTCTGCGGACGCACGCGGCGACGGTTACGCGGTAATTTTGCGCCTGCGGGCGCACGCGGCGGCGGTTTCGCGGATGGGCTGACCTTCGGACGCGGACTCTGACTCGTAAACGTTTGCGATCACTATCTCAACTGTGTAACTCTTTAGATATATATTCTGTCATGCTATAAGTGTTAGAAAAATACTAACTCATAGTAGGAAGCATCCTAGCAGTTTGTAATGTACACCAATCGAGTCCTCATACCTTATTACCTAGGGGTAGACACCCATATTAGGCTATTCTAGGATCAGGGGAGGCAAAAGGCTTGAAAAAAGTGGCACTCAGTTGGCACTATGTGGCACTCACTTGGCACTATGTGGCACTCACTTGGCACTCATTGGCACTCACTTGGCACTCACTGGCACTCATTGGCACTCACTTGGCACTCACCTGGCACTCATCTAATACTCATAGAATAATCATAGAACACTAATGGAACATCACTAGATACTTCTTACGGTGATTGGGAACCATCAAAGCCATCAAGTTAGCGTGGGTCAAAATTGACCCATGGTATATGGCAAGGTTAAGGACGAAATATCATGATCAAACAAGGTTAAGACATCAAAAAAGGGCTAAGTCCCTAAAGGAAGGACAAAAAATTACCGTGGGCAAAAATTGACCCATGGTATCTGTCAAGCTTTGGAGAAAACGCGCACGTGTGTATATAAGTGTAAATGTGTCTATGGGTAAAATGTAAGTGTCATAGTGAATGTGTGTATAAGTGTTGTGAATGTGTGTGTAAGTGTGTGTGTGTGTGTGTGTGTGTGTGCGCACGCGCACGTGTGTAGGTGTTCAAGTTAGGGTAGGTCCATACATGCGTACAAGTTAGGAACGAAATATGTGACGGGTGGGGCACGAGTGGCCAGAAAATTGGCGTGGGTCAAAAATGACCCATGGTATATGGCAAGGTTAATGCCAAAATATCATGGTCAAACAAGGTAAAGATTGGGTATACAAACCCCATGTTATTAAAATTACTGTGGGCAAACATTCCATGGACGAAAAATTAGGGGCATAAAATAGGGGGGGTAATACGTACAAGGTTGCTGACGCACCGTTTGGCGCAACCCTTCGAAAAAAATTAGGGTTGCCGAAAAAATTAGGGTTGCCAAAAATTAGTTCTCAAAAATTAGGGTTCTCAAAAATTTGGGTTCAAAAAATTTGGGTTCTCAAAACTGGGTTCTCAAAAATCAGGGTTCTCAAAAATTAGGCTCTCTAAAATACTGGGGCCAAAAATGACCCATATGATCAAAGGTCAGTCGAAAAAAAGGTAAAGTCCCAAAAGGTCAAGGCCCAAAGGTCAAGGTAAAAATAGGTCAAGGCCAAAAAAGGTCAATGCCAAAAAGGTCAAGCTCAAAAAAGGTCAAAAAAGGTAAAAAATTGGGCTCAAAAAGGCCTCAGGTAGGTTCCTGGACGCTGTGGTCAAAATGACCAACACGAGCAATATGCCGCTCCTACTACTGTGCTGCTTCTGCTATTTGTCTCGACTTGCTTATAAGATTTGTTATATGAGGAGTATTGTGGAGACCATCACGCACTGTTAACTCTAAGGTATGAATTCTATACCTCATGTGGGCAATGTTAACGTCATCGGAACATAGTCTTTTCATAGTTTTATCACGTTCATTCTGAAAACAACTATTACTTCATCGTTTTGACATTTAATAAAATCAGGTATCACATTTACCAGCTTCCTGTTATTCATCCTCATTGCCCTTATTTAAGTTTTCATTCGTACTGATCATGTTTGATGCGTTATCAGTAACTAGGCTAATTACTTGCCTTTTATTATTTCGAATACTTTTTAAACGTCAATAACAAATTCTTGGACATATTCGTTGAAATGTTGCGATTTGGTATCTTTTACTGTTAATGTTTTAGTAATACCGTTTTTACCTTCGTTCGTAAATCTAATATTAAAAGAAAAATA
>JABUQX010106363.1:0-10000 GCA_015478945.1 Trachelipus rathkii | reverse complement strand
GAAAACCGTTGAATATTTAAAAGAGAACCACAGTGCCAGAATTATTAATATCTATATATATATATATATATATATATATATATATATATATATATATATATATTATAAATATAAAAAAATATATACAAAATTATATATATAAAATATATATATATATATATATATATATATATATATATATATATATATATATAATGCAAGAAACGAATTTAGCATGTGTTGTCACAAAGTACATAAATTGTTTTCGGCAGCTTTACAACACGAAGCCTATGACGAATTAAGCCATGCTTAAACCGCCACTAATGATATCTAACGTTTTCGAGAGAAATAAAACAAACATTTTATTTAATAAAGTGAAGACAACTGAATTGCAATAAAAGACCTTCATTATCGATAATAATTATTATTTAAAAATCTATGTTAGCTGTTCCTAACGGTTTTATATCCGGCCTAGGTATATACTATATATTATTATATATATATTAATATATATATTAATATACTATATATATATATATATTATATATAATATATATATATATATATATAATAATATACGTAATATATACACAATAGTTTACATCAAATAATGTGCCTAAAACTACGTCGATGCAACGCTACCGTGTAACGTTGCAGGGATGTCGTAGGAGTACGTAAATACTACGTTACCATAGGACGTCGCAGTGATGTCGCATTGTTACGTCGCTGAGAGCTGACATTTCCACATCCCAGGGACGTAATTATTATGTACTAATACTATGTCGCACATCGCAAAGGGACGTAAAAGCGACGTCTCTTTTACTTCTGTGGAGAAATTTATAGGTATATATATATATATATATATAATATATATATATATATATATATATATATATATATACTATATATAAACTATAAATATAATATAATACTATACTACCTACTAATATCATATATGCTACTAATGATATAATAATATCATATATACTATATATATATATATATATATATATATATATAATAATATATATATATATATAATATAAATAATAATATATATGATATATATATATAGTATCATTATAATATATATAATCACGATTAAACAAAATATCTATATATATTACGCAATAGCCATAGAAGTGTTTGCAAGACATGTATAAAGACAATAATGATATATTAAATCACGTACGATATTTTCCACTTTCCGCCTACTGGCGGATTTTTTCATTATATAAGGGGAGGTCTGCGAACTCATCCCCCGTCATAAGATGAGGAGAGATATACCTAATTATATATAACTATACTATAACATATATATAATACATAATACTTTACTATATATAATATATATATATATATTATATACGTATATAACTATATATATATATATATATAATATATATATATATATATCAATATATTTAATATATATATAATTACTCACTAGTATATGTATAACTATAATATATAATATATAATACCTAATATAATATATATATATATATATAGTATATAATATATATAATATATATATAAATATATATATATAGTATATAATATATATATATATAATATAAATATAGATGATTAATTATAAGCAGTAAAGAGGTGTGCATCGTTATTCAAAAAAGTAGTTCCGTTATCGTTACTCCGTTACTCGGAAAAAATAGTTCCGTTATCGTTATTCCGTTTCTTTGATTAAGAAAACGTAACGAAGTGCCGTTACTCCGTTACTTTTAGCTTTTGACTATGACATTAATTTTGGTATCTTAGGTAATTTATTGGTTTGTGTATATTAAATTTTCAACGTTATCATTATTATAAAAAAACATACCCTCATGTAAGACCTTAGCGTACTCAAGACTTATTCCCTTTACATCCACCAACGATTTAATTGCGCTAGCCACCTTCTTGCCAATCACAACTTTCCAACTACACTCTGCATTATCCGTTCCCTTATCATCCAAAATATATAATAAAAATTTATGCTCAGACACTTGTTCCAGCTGCTCACCATCTAACATAACTTCACACCGAGGACTGTCCTCACTCACAACCATAACCTTACTTTTATCTACGTTTTCCTTCAAACATCTTTTTTTACAGACTCTTCCAAATCTAGGTAATACCTTTTATCAATCCTTTCAGACTCTCTCAGATTCGCCACACAAAACTAAATCATCCTCATATAATAGGTAGGGCACCCTCCACTCTCTTTCATTCTCCATCATTCTAACACCATCCCTGCCACCCCACTCTAATTCTATTCATTAAATCCCATCCATATACAAATTGAATAACCAAGAAGACATAGCACATCCCTGCCTTACTCCACTATTAATCACTTTCAATTCCACACGCTTCACTATCGTCATACATACTTTTCATTCCATTCAGAAGCTTGCCACCAACACCATATATCAATAACACCTGCCATAGAGCTTCCGTATTAATCATATCACACGCCTGTTTGCATATCCAAAAAAAAAGAAATACAATTTATTCTTCTTCTCCTACATTTTCATAATCATTTGTTTTAATGTAAATATTTGAGCCACACATAATCTACCACTTATAAACGCTCCTTGCTCTTCAAAATTAGTCTTTCAGTCACTCGATGCACTCATTCAACCAAAATGCCAGTATATATCTTCCCTACTACACAGAATAATCTAATTTCGCTATAATTCCTTCAATTACCCTTATCTCCCTTACCCTTATATAAGGGTACTATAACTGCTCTCCTCCAATCCCTTGGAACTATACCCTCCATAAACGATTTGTTACACAACTTCCAAATCCAATCAATCACCATCTCGCCTCCGTTCTAGATCATTTCCCTGGTAATTTCATCTATACCTGCAGATTTACTATTCTTCAACTTTCTCGCTCTACTCATTACCTCCTCCTTACTAATGAGTCCCATAGGTGGGCGTTATCGCGATAAATTATCGAGATAATTTATCGCGATAACGGTTTCGGGTTTTCTGTTATCCGATAAAATCTTTTACCGATAATCGGTATCGCGATAATTTTTGTTCCAAACTACCGATAACTATTTGGCGATAATTTATCGCGATAACGGTTTCGGGTTATCTGCTATTCGATAAAATCTTTTATCAATAATGCAGGTATCGAATACTTTGTTATATATATTATATATATATTATATATCTATATAATAAAAATATATATTATATATATATATATATATATATATAATAAATATATTATATTATATATATATATATATATATTACTATATATATAATATTATATATAAAATATATATATATATTACTATATATATATAAAATATATATATCATACTATATATATATTATAAAATCATCTTAATATATATTATATATAATGCTTATATTATATATATATATACTATATATATATATATTATATATATATTCATATCTTTTTTACTTTTTACTAATGACAGAGTAATGCTCTCCATTTTAAAAACATAGTTAATAATAATTCTTTTTCACAATATATCAGTCGATCGGCACCAAGTCGCCAATCTTGCAATTGGACAAATCCAAGGGAGAAAAAACAAAGTGCTATCTGACAGGCCATCCTGATCCCACCCTCAATTGTAATACCAAAAAAGACGCTCTGAATTGACTTGAAGACCAATGCCAATTCTCCAGTTACTGCCGAACCCCCTCTCGGTACCAATACCTTCCTGACGTCATAGACAAGAGTTCATCCAGCACCTTTGAGATTGATGAGTACCTTCTGGCCACTGCCTTCCACCCCAAGTTTTCGCCTGATGTAAATGAGGGCTTTTGAAGAAACAATGGCCAAACAGTCAGAGTCAAGGCCTTGATGGAGGAGAAGGTGGAAGAGTTATTGTGGCGTACCGAACTCGAGAACGCCAACAGTACGCAGCAGCGAGGGAAAGGACATGGAAGAGAAGGACCACTACTCAAGCATCTGTGATGCTGATGATTAAACTGAAATAACTCAAGGTCAACGTCATCAAATATCAATCAAGAGTAAAGCTGCTGCTCATTGTAAATAAGTGGCTGCAGGCGAAATCGACAGACAGCCTTTCGACCTAAGCTTTTAACAATGAGAGGTGCTCATTGATCTTCTCTTTTATTAAGGTACCATACTGCAATGCCGTCTGGCGCTGCGGCGACGGAGCGATGTCTCTCCCTTGGTAAAGATATCTACAGAGCTAAGAGGATCTCTGTCAGATAAAAACTTTAATATGCTCATGTTTTTGAAGGGGAACACGTACAAATGCTGCAGAAGGCCAGAACCTAATATTTATATTTATATTGATAATTGTAATTAACTAATTCTTTGATTTCATTTCAAATCCTTTATTAACCTTTATCTTTGGTTTTTTACATACATTAAAGAATCTATAACATGTATATAATTTATATATATATATATATATATATTATATATATATTATATATATATATATATATAATATATATATATATATATATATAATATATATATATATATATTATATTAATAATTTATTTTATAATAAATTTTTTAATAATTATTAATTATATAATTTATATATTATATATATATAAATATATATAGTATATATATATATATATATATATATATATAGTATATTATTATACTTGATATATGATAATATATATTATATATATATATTATATAATATATAAATATTAATATATATGTATGTAATATATATATATATATATTATATTATATATATATATATATATATATAATAATTATATATTATATATTATAATATATATATTATTATATATCATATATATATATATAATATATATAACATTGTTATATATATATAAATTAGAAATTAAAATTTTATTACAAAAAATAACACTGAGAAGCATTAGGTAAAAAATTAAATTTATTTATAAGACTATCCTAAAGTTTACAAGGTTAATAAAGCAAGTAGCAACATTCCCATATTTTATGGGTACGTGTCGGTAAAGGAAACTGAAAATTTTTATTATAATCTATAAAATAGGTGAAAGAAGAGGTAATAAATTTATTTTTAACATTTTCTTAAAAACCAAAGTCGTGTTTTTTTTAACATTTTATTTCTAATAAAATGAAATATATAAAATTATGATTTATCGATTTATCGGTTATTGCCTTATCGGATATTTTTTATCACGAGTTATCGGATATCGGTTATCTTATCGATGATAAGGTTTTCGTTATCGATCTATCGGTTATCGCGATTACCATTTTTCGTTATCGTGGCCACCTATTATATATATATATATATATATATATATATATATTATATATATATAATATATATATATATATATATATATATATATATATAATATTATAAATATATATATATATATTATATAATATATATGTATATCGTGGCCACTATATATATATATATATTATGATGATGATGATCTCAGCCACATATGGTCATAGGCTAATAATTAATAATTTTACTAACATTCAAAGATGTTAACAGAAAAAATTTAAAGTTTAGCCAACGATATGTTGAAATCACTAATTTCTGTGTTGCTAAAAAAAATAGTTTTCTTTAAAATGAAGCTACCTCGATATGGACAAGTAAGATACATTTATCTCACATTCAACTCTGTAATTAATACACAAATTTTATTAATATTTAAAGTAAAAGTACGTACAAGAATTCCTAACTATCATGTCTGATTGAAATTGAACTATACTTATACACTGCAGGCGGGTGTCTAATTATAAGAGTGCGTCAACGGGAAATGATAATTCCAATTGCTACTTTGAACCTTAAAACCACTTGATAAGAATTCGGAGAATCATATGAACACAAATCCTTAGGAATTTTATAGTATAATTCAACATTTTAAAAAAAAAAAAAAAACTTTAGATAGCGAATAAACAAACAACAGTTACTTATCTACAAATTAAAGAGCATATTAAATGAGTGAGAAGACCTCGTATCGGCAACAGAAATGTGAGAAAATGACGCCATATAACTAGCCTTCGCCATATACTCGCATATATATATATATAATATATATACTATATATATATTATATATATACTAATATATAATATATATATATAATATATATATAATATTATATATATATATATATATATATATATATATATATATTATATATATACAGTGCGGCTTGTCTTTATGGGCTCCGGGGCTGGAGCCCCCCCAAATTAAAAATGCCAGTCATAGGATGTTGATGGAAATATAAAATTTTTGTCAAAAAAAAGAATAAAAGAATTTTTTTTTAAAACAAATTTAATACATAAAAAAAATAGTAATTAAACAAAGAAAAAAGAAAAGAAGTGTTTTGCAACAGCAAATTTTTAATGTACGATATTCCTTTTTCAAAATACCTTCCAATAGTATAAAATTGGGGCTCCTATATTGCAGCCCTGAAAAAAGACCAACTTTATTAGTCTTTAAAATGACCAAATATTGGAACTAACTTAAACAAGAAAAGAATACCAAATTCCTAAAGTAGTTTTTAGCAAGTTGCCAGTTTGGCTTTTTGAAATTTTATAGCCAACTTTACGAATTTGTCTCATATAAAAATTGCATTTCATATTAATGTCCTTTCTGTACGTATAAAGACATATTTAAAGACAAAATAAAATCAGGTTATATCTAGGACACAAGGGAGTGGATGTGTTTTTTTTTTTTTTTTTTTTTTTTTTTTGGTGTTGAAAATTTATTTTGTATATATGAAATAAATTATTTATTTACAGAAAAAATAATACATTTTATATGAATGCTGATGATTGATCTGGCATGTGCATGTTGATGTTAATTTGTAATCGAGCCCAAATATTGTTAACAATTGCGCTGTATTTTTTAAAATTTGTCATTATAACATTTAGGGAAATAAGTTTTCATTTCTTACTTTTGCTTCTGAAACCTTTCAAAGAAGCATCGCAAATTTTGTGTGGAAGTAAAACAAAAATCTGATTTACAAAGATTCTTCGAGGTTTCAAACAGCTCTCTGTCTCGATAGTGCCAGGCACGTAATATATATATATATATATATATATATATATATATATATATATTATATATATATATATATATTATATAATAATATATATATATTATATATATATATATATATATTATATTCATATATAATATTATATATATATAATATATATATAATAATACTATTATATACTATATATATATATATATTATTTATATATATTATATAATATATATATATACATATAAATCTATATGATATTCATATTGATATTATACTAGTATATATACCTATATTATATATATATACTATATATTACTATATATATAGATATATATAATATATATATATATGATATATAAATATATATAGTATATATAATATATATAATTAATATAATTATGAAATTTATTTATTTCTTGCCCCAAATTCCAAAAATGTTTTCAGTTTTTTGGTAGCTATCCTAGTTTTTTAGATGCAGGTGTCAGCATATTCCGGGAACGACTTGTATATATATATATATATATATATATAATATATAATTATATATAATATATATATATATATAATATATATATACTATATATATATATATATATATAGTCTTTTCAACGCTTTTCAATTAATTTTTTTTTACTCGTGTTTTTCTTCTCTATCTCTCTTCTCTCTCTCTATATATATATATATATAATATATATATATATAATAATTATATATATATATAATATATATATATATTATATATATATATATATATATATAATATATATATATATATATATATATATATATATATATTATATATAATATATTTATTATAATTATTCATTGAGGATATTTGAGTTATTGAGTTATCCATATTTTACAATTTTTTTGGCCAATAATTGATTTTATGAGTACCTTATTGCTTTCCTTTCAAATACAGATATTAGAATTTGAATATATTAATTATTTTTAACCGAAATGTGCTTTAAGAACAAGTAAATGTTTATTTATTTATTTTTATTGAATAAAACGAGTGTTTTATTAGATTCCTTGGTAGGAAAAAAAAACTTATAATAAAAAAATTAAATTATCGAATCTGTATTGCATACCGTCCTGAAATTTCCTCTCCGCATTTTTGGAGAGGCACGATCCGTTACCATTTATAATTGATTATAAAATAGCATTATTTAATAGCGATTATTCTTACATTTTTGTTTAAATTTTACATAATCGTTTCGTTGTATTATGTAATGTATTATTTCAGATGACCTATTTTCACCAAAAAATAACAGAATTTTATCATAACTACGAAATATGAAGAAGATTGTTAGTTTCTAAAAATAATAAACTCGGGCTAAAGCACGAATGTAGGAGTTCGCTTTGATATTTATATATATATATATAATATAATATTATATATATAATATATATATACTTTATATATTATATCACTATTATATATATATATATATATATATAGTATATATATATATATATAATATATATATATATTATATATATTATATATATATTATAATATTATTATTATATAATATATATATTATTATAATAATATATATAATATATTATAGTATTATAATATTATATATTATATATATTATATATATATATTATACATATATATATATATATATATATATATATATATATAATAGTATATATTATATATATATATATATATATATATTATATAGTATAATATTATTATATATACTATATATCATATATATATATATATATAATATATATATATATATAAAACTTGCAGCCCCTCCATGCCAAGTTTACACGAAGCCGCCACTGTTATTATATTATATAATATAAATATATAATATATATATATATATATATATATAATATATATATATATATATAATATATATATATATATATATGATACAATAATACTATATATATACTATATCGCTAAAACGTACTTCACGGCCACCGGAACGGACGATTGCGATCAAAAAACACTCGCAGGTGACTCTATAGAGTAAAACACTCTAGGGGGCAGGCTGCCCCACTGCCCCCCCCACCTGCACGGACGCCCCATGAAGCAAAGACGCTACTCTTTTCCAAATTCCTACACTATTGTCAACAAACGATCATGTTTCAAACAGGTTTCTTTTATTTCTGATGTAACATTTATCAATATTAAAAATAATCCGTAACAAGTCCGAACACTAGTGTTGCTGTTTCATTGTGTCATAGACTATAGGCCCTATTTTAAGATTTTGATTTACATAGATTGAATAAATCACTTCAAAAATAATACCATATCGAGCTTAAATAAAGTTTGTTTGCATTTTAATTTCGCGGGACGTTACAAATCTGAAAAAAATCCTTCCTGATTTTCCATTTTGATTTATATAAAATGAATAACATTCAATAAATCACTTAAAACATATACTACATCGAGCTTAAGAAAAGTTTGTTTCCAAATTATATTCGCGTGACTTCACGAATCTCAAAAAATACAAAGTATCAAAAATATCCAAAAAATCAAAAATTTTTTATTTTTTTCTCAAAAAAAAAAAAAAAAAAAAAAAAATCACAAACCCTGCTATTAAACATGCTAGTTATGCATTACAATTATACAAAGCAAAACATTTTCAAGAATAGTTAGAACAGAAATTAGTTCTAAATAACAAGTTGCAATATAAAATGGTAAAATAATATTCTATTTGGTAAAAAAAAAATTAACTAAAAAAAAAATAAGAAAAAAACAACAAAAACATTTCAAACACAAGACAAGAAGGGCATAAGCATAAATTTTACAATGGCTTCATTATTTTTGTTTATAATAGTTAACCATAAATTTTAAAATACACATATTAATTAAAAAATCATTTTAAAATAATTATGAATTTTTTAAAAGATTTTTAAACTGTACAATAATTTTAATATTATTTACATTTTAAGAGTTTTAATATTTTTATGATTAAAATAGTAACTCTGTTATTTGCATTAACATTAAATATATTTACAAGACTTATCTCTACTCTTTT
>JABUQX010106362.1:50000-56069 GCA_015478945.1 Trachelipus rathkii | reverse complement strand
GAAATTTTCTCGTCCCTAGGAGGCAGTACAATTTTTACTAGTTGTGACTTGATCGATGCTTACCATTCCCTCGAAGTCGAGGAGGAAACACAGAAATTAATGGCATTCCGTACAAGGAAAGGATTATTCTGCCCAACCAGATTATTATTTGGGCATAGAAATGCCCCTAGTACCTATGCAAGGACAATGCAAGTCGCGTTAAACCATTTATTAGGACCTATTGCCCAAGTTTATTTAGATGATGTCTTAATAATGGGAAAAAATAAAGCAGAACATTTTGAAAACTTAAAGAAAGTCTTTACTGCATTTAGAGAAAATAAATTGAGAGTTAAATTGACAAAATGTCACTTTCTACAGACTTCAGTACTCTATTTAGGGTTTAAAATAGGAAGAGACGGAATTTCACCAGATCCAGCGAAGATTGAATCAATGAAGAGTTTCGTCCCTCCAACAAGTGTTAAGGAAACACAATCTTTATTAGGTTTTTTCTCTTATTTTCGCTTTTTAATTAGTGATTTTGCACTAATTGCGAAACCATTATATAATTTAATAAAGAAGAATGTTAAGTTTGAATGGAAGGAAGAGCATCAAAAAGCATTTGAACTCTTAAAAGAGAAATTAGTTGTTCAACCTCAGTTAACTTTTCCAGATTATTCCAAGCCATTCTTTATAGGTACAGATGCCTGTGACTATGGAATTGGAGGAGTTCTTTATCAACTGTCAGATGACGGCAAAGAAAAGCCGTTGTCTTTTGTGTCAAGAGTGTTAAGAGGCAGTGAATTAAACTACGATACCATAGAAAAGGAATGTTTGGCTGTTGTCTTTTCACTTCAGAAATTCAAAAATACGGTGTTTGGCTACGACATCACTATATTAACTGATAACCAACCTCTTTGCTTTATCTTTCGCAATAAGCAACAGACGGGACGATTGGCCCGTTGGAATTTATTTGTCAATAGCTTCTCACCAACTATAAAATATAAGACAGGAAAAACTAATATTCCGCCTGATTATTTGAGTAGACATCCAGCGAAAGCTCCAAATGTTTATTTCTTTAGAGGAGAAAAGAAACCGATGCTACCAAGAAAAGATTTTATTTTAACGAAAGAAACTTTCAATAGAGAACAAGAAAATTGCCCTAGATTAAAAGAATTGGTAAAGTGGGCTAAAGAAAACCCCAATACTTATCCACATATTTTCCATAAGAAAGTATTGTACTATGCAACAAGAAAGGAACCTTATGTAATACAGGTCCCAGATAGCATGATCTACTCAGTAATTGATCATTGCCATTCTTCACTTGGAAGTGGGCATGGAGGACAGCAAAGGACTGAAAAGCGAGTTAGAGAAAGATACGTTTTTCCTCATCTGAGTAAGTTAGTAAAGGAGTACTGTTCTCAGTGCGTATCTTGTGCTAAAGTTAAAGGTCCTAGACCTCCAAAAGCAGAAATAAACAGATGGCCTCTTCCTTATACTCCGTTTTCCAGAGTACACGTGGATAGTATAGGAAAACTTCCCACATGTTCAATTTCAGGTGCCAAACACATTCTCGTATTTAGAGATGTTTTGACACGTTATTGCGAATTAGTCGCCTGTAAATCAAGAACAAGCCAAGAATTTGCTCAAGCTTTACAAGAAAGAGTAATATGTCGGCATTCGAGCCCAGAAATTTTAGCCTCGGACAATGCCCCAGAATTTACCTCAGCTGCCTTCAAAGAGCTATGTAAAGCTTGGAGGATAAAAAAGGTTAATATTCTGCCCTACAAACCAAGTCAAAATGGGGTAGTTGAAAGATTGAATGCGGATATCGAAAATTTCCTCCGTCATTTTGTAAAAGACAATCATAGAGATTGGTCAAAATACCTATCTTTTGTTCAAATAGCAATCAACACATCATATAATAGATCGATTGGTTCATCTCCACATTTTGTCCTACATGGATATATAAAGAGACTTCCCTACGAGATGCCTGATTATGTCTCTCCATTTACAAATAAATCTGAAAATAGAAAATTCATTTCAGATGAAGTAGATGTCGTAGTGGAAAGAATGGAAGCAATAAGAGATTTAGCAAGAGAAAATTTAGAAAAAGAAACAATTAAAGCTATGGAACAACAGCACAAACATGCCACACAAAGAGATTTAAAAGTGGGTGATTATGTTTTTGTAAATGCTATAAAGAAGCCAGAGCAAAGTTCCAAATTAAACAAAAGATTTGAAGGACCTTTTATTGTAAATCAAATAAAAGAGCCAAATAAACTTATGCTTTCATGTTTAAATTCAACGAAGTTATTTCCGGTTCACCGGGACAATGTAAAAATAATTCCAGTAGAAAAGATTACGGAATCTCATTTTTCTTTTAATAATGATGAGATTTGGAATCCTGATGCTATTCAAGAAACATTAGATTCCCCAAAAGATACAACAGAAAGAACAACAAGAGTGGAACCTGAAGAAGTAGACCAACAGGAAGATGATCAAGAATCTCCAACCACTTCTTCTTGGATTCCCCCTAATTTTTATGACGAACAAAACGTTTTACCAGAGGATTCAACACAAGAACAACAGAATCCTGTAGAAACACAAACTTCTTGTAACCAAATAATACCTGATACTCCTCAAGGAAGTAAATTGATGAATTCTACTCCACAAATAAGAACTCAAGTAAGAGGGTATAGGCCGTCTTTGTCACCAATCAGACAAGAGGATTCATATATTTCAGATAGTTCTGAGCACGAGGAACAGCCTGTCATTGAAGAAGTAAAAGAAGATACTTTGGTAACGCCACTTGCAGAAGAAACTGTAGGGGAAAATGTGCCAAGTTCCGCTGAAACACTTCCCAAAGATGATGTGGTAACACCTCCAGAAGAATTTATGGATATATCAACGTCTGAAGGCCCAAGAGATAATAGAAAGGATGATCCTTCATACAAACCTCACCAGCAATTCAGAGGTCCGAGGGATGTGGAACCGAGAGTTACAAGGAGTCAGACAAGACAAAGAGAACATGAATCTCTACCACCTTTACCACCAAGAACTAAAGAAACAACAAAGGAGTTGCCTGAAACTGAGTTACAGAGACCTCCAGTTGTTTTGCCATTGGAGATGACTAGAAGAGGAAATAAGCTCTACTACTTGCCTCCTAAGAGATAAAGTATCTCTCAACTTTGTGCACCTGTAACAAATTTAAATTAAGTTTCCTATTACAATATATTACACAAAATACACATTTTACACTTTTCTATTCATAATCTTTTAGTATTCGTATACATATTTTTATTATTAGATTGTTCGTGTAAAATTCGGAAATTTTTTTTTTGCCCCCAGGGGTCGGTTATTCTTTTAAAACTAAAAAAAATCATAAAAAAATTGAAAAATCTTGAAACTTATTTTACGTATTATAATTTTTTTATTATTAATATTTTTTATTATTAATATTTTTTTATTTTAAAAGAAAACAAAATAAAAATCGAAAAATATTTCGTTTTAGAATTAGAATAATAAAAATATAATCAGCTTTTATTAATATTAAGAATCTTTTTAATTTTAATTTTAATCAAGAATTAGCCTCATGCTATATAATCAGATTTTTTTTTAATTAATATTAAGAATCTTTTTAATTTTTAATTTTAATTTTAATTATAATCAGAATTTGTTTTTGTTAATAATTTTAAGCGAAACTTACTTATCTTTAGTTTAATTATCCGAGATCTATCAAACTTGATTTCATTTTATAAAATTTATTTTATTTTAATTATCAGAAACCCAGCAAACTTGATTCAAATTTTAAATTTTAAATTAATATAATTCTAGTATAATTAACGGTAACTTTAAAGAATTTAATACATTTAATTAATTATTTCAATATAATTTTTTATAAAACGGCGACCTAAACATATTAAATAAAAGTAATAATCATTTCAGGCTGAAATGAAATGAAAATGTTACATCCAGCTTTTGCGTTACTTCTTTTACCTGCAGTCTTATCAATCTCCACTAACATAAATGAAGAAACGAGAGTACTGCCAGGTATCATTTTGTATCACTCCGGTGAAGTAAATTTTATTGAAGGATATCTTGACTTAATTGTTTCTTTAGAATGCCCATCAGAAATTAAAACTACTATTTATAGAACCACTAAAATGATAGATACTTTAAAAGATAAATTTTTACCTGCGTTTAATGATAATTTTATTAATATTTCAATAAATCAAAGGGCACATAAATGGGAATTTCAACTCATTAGTATTAGAACTAAAGTAATATCTCTTAAATTAACCGAACTTAAAAGCTTACCATGGATTCACTCCCAAACAAAATACAAAAGAGCTGCTTTCGAATTGGGAGGAGATATACTTAATATTTTATTTGGTACCGCGACTGATAAACAAATTAAATTTTTAAGGAAAAAGATAAATATTTTAGGAACATTTGCGAGTACTTCAAATTTACTAATCAATGAACTTAAAGAACAATTAAAGTCAAATACCCGAACATTAACAGAATTTCAAAATAACTTACAAAAATTAATTGAATTTCAAAACAGATCACTTGCAACCCATAACATACTCAATCAACTAGGTAGTATAAAATCATTACTTACATTAGTTGAACATTCCATTAACAGCATTACAATGATACATCAATTAGTTATCACCTCATTACAATTAGCAAAAAACAAGATAACTAATGATCAACTTTATTCACCCATCTTTTTATTACCATATATACTAGAAATGACACAAACTACAAAACTACATCCAATTATACAGTTAGAAGCATCAACATATCATTCATTTTTGACATACTCATGGACTATAAAATCAACCACTAACCCATACGAATTAATTACACTAATTCCATTCATTTCAAATGAAAAATTTATTTCATATAAGCTAATTCCGTTCCCAACATACATTCCTTTTAATGAATCGTCCGTCCGAATAAAATACAATACACCGAATAATTATCTTTTCGTTAATTATGGACAAAGAAAATATACTTATTTGCGGAATTCAGTCCACGATTATTGTCGTAACATAGGAAAAACAGCGGTTTGCCCTCAATCACAACCATTTACATCCATTGATGACAAAACATGCTTGCTATCGCTTCTGCTTAACTTCACTACTAACTTCTCGTCATGTCCTATAACCATTTTCAAATCTAAGGAACCTTTCACAGTAACATTGGGACATTTTACTATTATATCTTTTGCAGAAAAAATTAGAGCTTCTATATCCTGCGAAAAATCCCATTCAGTACAACATATGAATAATTTTATTTTCAATATTCCTCACGGTTGTACTTTTACCTCTGCTCATTATCAATTTAAAAATCCCATTCATTTAGAGAAGAATATTTCATTAACTTCATTAATTTCTCAATCTGATAAAGTTTTGTTTAATTTTTTGACTCATGTTGCTTTACCAAATATCTCTTCAGCATTGTTCCCAAAATTTCAAGTAATGAAAGAAGTTCAGTGGAATAAAAGACTGGACAGTATTAATAATACCATCCACCCATTAACTCCTTATCTTTCTCAAGTTAAATTAATTCCATATATCGGTGGAGGAACAACTAGTGTTATTTTATTCATTTTCGTCATAGTGATTATTTATTTGACTTTGTCTTATAGAAAAGCATTGTGTAGAAAATGTTTGAAAGAATTAAAGCACGAACCCCAAGATATTCAATTGCATGAGATACCCATTTCAACCCTTCCAATAGAGGTAACCCAAGTTCAAAATTCCCCACAGAATCAAATTAAAATTGAACCCTTGGTACCACCTCCCATAAAATTTAGGCAATCAATATTACACAAACCTCCTATGCCACCACCTATTACATATAGACCATCTACTTCACAAGAAGTGGAATTATATGCTAATATCGCTAACTTGGACTAAAATCCTTTATGAATTTGTAATTTGAATTATATGCTTAATAGAATTAAAATTCCTTATGAATTTTAATCTTTTTGAAGGCAGAGTCCTTATTGTAAATTTTAATATTTCTCAATAAAAATCAATAAACTATGTTTATTAAATAATAAAAAAACATATAATT
>JABUQX010106362.1:30000-35000 GCA_015478945.1 Trachelipus rathkii | reverse complement strand
GACGACGATTGAAAAAAATATGCCTATTTTGCTGATGACGATTAATCGTCCCATCACTAATATTAACATACCCCTAAATAAATCCAAAGGCCATATATGGAATATTCTAGTTGTTCTTTTAATTGAAACAGATTTATATAGAGGAGCAGCTCTGGGTCAAGTGGAATAGAACTGGCTAAAAAATTAAATTACACATTAATATACACAACCATTTATCCATTTGTTAATTCCAATACTCATTTACTCTATTGTCACTTACGTTACTCCATCCTCATCTATGCAATCTCCAAATTTCATCCTTTTACAGTCATTTTCTATTTTTAGGGGCACAGACACGTAACCTGACGGTCTGCCAAATTTTAGAGCGGTGAGATAACCCTAACCTGGGTAGAATATATTTAAGCAGACAGGGCTTCTCTAAACTGTACCTAAACTACTGCATGAAATGAATGTAGAAGGATGAAATTTGGAGAATGCCTGGAGGAGTAAGGAGGAGGAGGAGCCAGAGTCAGAGTCGAAGTCGTGGTGAAAAAGAGTGGTAATTGGGGGATGGGGAAATGTGTTTGTGGTTGCTGTGGATAAGGAATGAGAGGGGGATAGAAGGATTTTCAATTCTGATGAGTGAGGTTGTGGTAGAGAGAGCTTTATGGTAGATTTGTGTGTGTGAGTACTAGAAGATCTAAAGGTTAAATTGAAGTTTGAAAAGGTCAAAATTTGTGTGGTTGCAACATATGATCCATCTGAGAGGGTAATGTTGAAAAGAGTACGATTTTCTGGGATAATCTGAACGATGTTTGGGATGGGGGGAATAGGAGATTCAGTTCATTTTCCCACATATCTGCCCATTCAAGAATTTTTTTACCAGTGGTCACCACCACTCACGGGCGAGGCCCTATTCAAGGAAGGGGTGTATTACTCTCAAAAGTTCACCCTCTAGCGCAAATTACGCATATGAAGCACAGACGCAGGCTTTAAAGTGAGGAGATTAAATTCAGTAGGAAATACAGAAGATGGAAAAGAAATGCCACAAAACAGAGGTGGTGGGGAAAGAAGGAAGCACCACAAACTAGCCTGGAGTTAACAATGTCAACACAATACTCTTGCGCAGATACAGCACCTATTGTGCTACGAAGGCGTCGTAAAGGTGGTGGTACGCGAGTGATAAGTTCCCTCGAGCACTTGCCGCTGCGATACCTATAGGATAGAGATAAAGCACCAACATCGCCTCGCAAAGATAGAGGGTCAAGTGAACTGGAAAGTACAGAACAGTTAAAAGCCTTTTTGCCGTTGACTCGACCCCTGTCCAAAAAGCCGGGTGAAACCAAGAGCCCCCCCTTCATTTTCACCCAGATATGAGGCAAGTACTCATGACATGGGCGGATAAGACCTTTGGTATAGCGGAAGCACTATGAGAAAACGGAGGAAAGTCTCACAAGTCTAAACCAGAAACTTCCAGGTTCTTTTGAGGCCGCCCCTAGCAAAACCGTTATGATTGTGAGGTTTCCAAGACATTTTTTGTTCATGTTAAGGCCAAGGATGTTTATATTGTCAACAGGAGAGACGACAGAACCCGTCGAAAGAACAGGAAACGTTAGAAAGATATTTTGGGAAAAGGAGATTTGTTAAAAGTGGTGTTTGTGTAAAAGAATTGAATTTTCAACAAAGTTTATTTCTATCCATCAGCGAGAATAAAAATCGGAAAAGATTAAGACGAGAGGCAATTTCTAGAAGTAAAAGTGGGAGTAGAAATTGATATGAGTTAAAGAATGAAGGGACGAGTCATCGGAATACGAGTGGATAGAGTTAGAGGTTGCAGGTGAGCAAGATCGATTAATGAAAAAGTATGGATAAAGTAAGGAGATAGACAGAACCTGAGCGAACCACCCACTATTGAAAACAGAAAAGAAGAAGAAGTTCGCCCCATCAACACAAAGCCGATATTGAGCGATTTGAAAGAAAGCTAGATATAAGTAAGCAAAGAGAAGGAGGAAAAAAACCCAAAGGAGGGGGCCTTGAGAAGCAGTGGGACGCGTGCCATTTACTCGGTCAAAATGGCTTGGATAATGTTCAAGCGCCACCACCCAAAGTCTCCCCGGTCGTAGTTCCTAAGAGCGAAAAAAAACCATAAATCGGTTGATAAGAATGTATATCGCCAGTAGACTTCCTGCAACGAGAGCCGTACTGGCGATTGGAGTGAGTTTCCAGATTGATCTAAGAAGTGCAGTTGAGAAGGGTTTCAAAAAGATCTTAGATAGAATACAAGTGAGAGCTACAGGGCGGTAGTTAAGAAGGATCAGAGCGGCTTCCTTTTTTTTTCGGATAGGTTGGACATGTGAGACTTCAAACACTGAGGAGAGGAAAGTCTAGTATTGGCATAGAGAATATGTAGTTGAGCGAGGCCCGAAGAGATTAGCCTTCAGTGGGGAGAAATTATTTCAACACAATTGATGAGATCGAATAAGAGGAGGAAAGGGGCAGATTTACAGAAGTTGCTAGAGATGCAAAGATTTGTCGTAGGAGAACCAAGGAGGTTAGCGCACTCTCGTTTTTTGAGGAAAGCCAGCTTTGCTCGTCGAAGAGATCCCTGCAACGATTTTCTAGCTGAATGGAAAAAATTAGCAAGGAGTGGAAGGAGAATTGAGAATTTTTCCCACCACTCGATAGCACTGTCTCTAGACTGAATGGCCCAGAGAATAACGCACGATCGAACCATGGATTATGAGGAAAGAAAGATTAGTTTTAGAAGGAAATGAATGAGGAAAGAAAAATTTATCTGAAGAAGGAATGAACCTGCCCTCATCCCATCAACGATTACAGCACCCTCCTTATCTTTTAAATCTTTATACATCCATCATTAATCCTATTGAGGTAGCCAATTTGCTATTCATCTGCAAACTTGGAAACCTTACATTAAATCCCTGCGTTAAAATATTTTATACACGTTATGAGGAACAGCACTTGACCTAAGAAATTCGTTACGGAACACAAACATGTCTCCTCATTTCCATTAATAAATACTTTCATTTTCATTGATTAACTTATTATTATTATTATTATTATTATTATTATTATTATTATTGAGACTTTAGGAATCAAAAATTTTGATCGCTAAAATAATTTCGGAGGTTGAACCCCCTGACCCTCCTGTCTACGCCTTATATATATATATAATATATATAATAGGATATATATATATATATATATATATAATATATATATATATATATATATATATATATATATATATATATATATATATATATATATATATATATATATATATATATATATATATATATATATATATATATTATAGTATATTAGAGAGAGCGAGAGAGAGAGAGAGGAGAGAGAAGAGAGAGAGAGGAGAGAGAGAGAGAGAAATTTTTAAAAAAGTTTTTTTCAATTAATCATCATCGTCATCGGCAAAATTTGCTATAATCGTCATCGTCATCGGCAAAAATTTCATAATCGTCCCATCCCACTAATATATATATATAAATATATATATATATTATATAAATATATATATATATATTATATATAATATATATTATTATAATAATTATTATATATATATATATATATATATATATATATATATATATATATATATATATATATATATATATATATATAATATATAATATATATACCTATATATTTAAATCTATGTAATATGTATATATATATATTAAGAGGTGTACCGGAATTCCGGTCCGGCCGGAATTTGACATTTTTTTCCGTTCCGGTTCCGGCCGGAATTTTGAAAAATTCCGGCCGGAACCGGAATTACTTTCCTTAAACACTTTTGAAAAGTAAAACTGTTCACCAGTATTGGGCAATATTTTTAAACGTTTTTCCTCAAATATATTTCCTGCTTCTGAAAATGAAAATAATTTCTCTGAATATATGGGGGAGACTGGAAAGGAGAGTAATTTTTGGGCTAGTACTGCTATGTTTGGAAATTTAGCTTTGGTCACTTTCCACCAATTAAGTAATTCTTCTTTTCCCAGATTAGAAATTGATTTCTCTGGTAAAAAAAATTTCAATTTCTTTAAGAATTTCACCTTTTGAAGAGCCACTGATTTTTCTTTTTTTCCTTTTTACACTAACTGACTCGCTGTCACTTTCACTTTCTTCAAACTTATAAAAACTAAGTAACTTTGCAGTAATTTCTTTTCTTAATGCTCCTGATGATTTTGAGGTACTTGGCAAATCTAAGTTTATTGTAGATAATGCTCGTTTCTGAAAATGACTCATCGCCTGAACCTTCTTCTGTACTGCTACTACTATTATCACTTTCTACCTTCAATTATTTGCATATTTCTTCAAGCATCCATTTTCTACTCAATTCTCTTATTTCAATAGAAAATAAAGTTAGTATCTTGGGTCTACTACAGCATTTAAAACAATTATCTTGTTTTGATATATGCCTATTGATCCTTTCTCTTCCTTTTTTATTCATAAATCTAAGCTCTAATGCCTTCTTCAGCTCTTCTTTATTCTCTGTTGTCATCCTTAGAGTTTTGAGAGATATGCTGGAGAGCTCAGATATTAGAATAATTGATGATATATTGATTTTGCCTTATTAGTTTCCGTAACCATGAGAATGGTTGCAAAAACTCTTTTGAATTTTTTCAAGGTATTTGGCATTTATTAGCAGTCAAAGCTTAAATGATTGATTGTTCTATAATATAAACTTGCAGCAGAGGTCTTTTCAAACATTCAATTCTTTCTAGAATCAAATATGCGCTATTCCACCTTGTATTAACATCTTGAATTAGCATAAGTGAGGCTTGGCAAGATGTGGAATCCAAGGGTTCTCTTTGTTTCTTTTAAGTTTAATTGCAGCTCAAAAAACTGGAATGATTGAAATGGTGTACAAATATTCCTACATTTCTTAATTAAATCCCACTGTTCTTTGAGAAAATAAGGCATCTTTAATAAATTGAAGTTTATGAATAAAATGAATAAAATAGTTTAATCTTGGTTTATCC
>JABUQX010106362.1:2500-22500 GCA_015478945.1 Trachelipus rathkii | reverse complement strand
TATATATAATATTATATATATATTACCGTATATATATATACAGTATAAATATGAATATTTCTACTATGAATACGTAATGCAATTTTTCGATACGAAAATAGAAACTTTTTCTGAGTTGAAAATTAATTTTTGAAATAAAAAATATATGTTAACTTTGCTAAGTTATAAATAATACCAAACTCAACAAAATTGAACATATACTTCTTGGAAAAAATATTTAAAATAATAAACTGATTAACACTAATAAAGAAATATAAAAGTGTCTTACCTTATAAATAATTACGGCAACTTTAATATGCATAGGACCTACCAATTTATTACCCAAAACAGTTCCTGGCCAGGCTCTACCTCGAAATAATAAATCATAATTACAGAGATCCTTTGCATTGAATCACAAGATAGGAGCAATTAATGATGTTAGTTTCAAAAATTAATTTGACTTTCAGAACGATATTGCACTGTTCTTTATTTTTAACTTAAGGAATTTCAATTAGAGAAAAGTATTTCATAAATATTTCCCAACATAAACTAGGTTGGGATTATAGTATTATAGTCTAATTTAAGTAGAACTTGCACTTTTATATGTTTAACAAATTAGAAGTTGGCATATAAACAAATACAACTTTTTTGAACGATGGTCACAAGTACTAACCTTATCAGCCTTGTTTTTTTTTTTTTTTTATTATAATATTATGATCAAGAAAGGAGGCTGCGCGATACATATGCGCCTTGCTCAATTGGTTAAATATTACAGGGAAACAATTGAATAACGTTTCTACTAAAATTTAAGTATAATTATTTTAAAAATAATAAAGTTAATAAATAAATTAATATTTTAACAATAAATATGAAATTTTTAATTATAATTTTAACAATCTCCCCAGAGAGAGATTGTAGCCTTGGGCTACAATGACTATTTTAATGAGTCTAGTTTGGACTTAATGAGCTTGTCACACTTTAGGGCTGCTTGACGTTTAGGTCTACCAACTACTGCCTCCGAGTCATCAGCTGCTTTATCACCATTATTTGATTTATCTTTATCATTAGAGACTTTATCTATTATTAAGGACAATTCTAATGGATACAAATTACTTATTGAATGGTATAATATTTGTCCATTACTTTGTTTAACTTTAACAGTTCTTATTTTGTTGTCATAACCAATTACAACTTCCATAACTCTACCCATCATCCAGAAGGGACGAGGCTTTAAGATGGATTTTATTAGCACTATATCATTTACTTTGATTTTATTTTCCCAAGAGATTTGATATATATCAGTCATAGCTTCCCTTAGATCTAATAGGTAAGCTTCATACCATAGTTGTTTAAACTGATTAAATAATTGCTCTTGAGTATCAAGAGTGCTTTCTAAAGAACCCCTGTCAGGTTCCTTCCAGACTTCTTCATTTGCATCCTTTAAAATAAGAGAAGTATTACAATTCAAACGAATGAATGAGTTAGGAGTTATGGTTTCAAGATCACTAGCTTCTGATCTATATGTGAGAGGCCTGCTGTTAATAGCATTTTTTATAAAAGACAAAGTTGTTAAAAGTTCGAAATAATTTAACCTCTTCCTACCAATAACTTTATACATACAAACTTTCAAAGTGCGTATTTGACGCTCATAAAAAGACCCCCACCAAGCTGAATAATTGGGAATACGAATATGCTTAATATTGTTAATTTTGAGTTCATCCCTGAATTCATTGGACCCCAGAGCCCTAGACAAGATGTCTGCCCCTTTCACGAATGTTCTAGCGTTATCAGAGTAAAGGAACTCTGGGATGGTATATAGGTTACAAAACCTTTGAAAAGCTAGTAAAAAATTTGTCACACCCATGTCAGGGACTAGTTCTAAATGAATTGATCTTACATTAAGACATGTGAATAATAGGATAAACATCTTGTCCAGTTTACCTGTAGTCTCATTAGTCACAAATATATGACCAGTAAAGTCAATGCCTGTGAATTTAAAAGGCATTACTAAATTCATATGATGTTTAGGGATGTCAGTGCACTTAGGATATTTAAAAGCACGCACATTGATTTTTTTGCATAACATACACTGATTTAAGACCTTTTTTATTGCTATGCGAGCTTTGGGAATCCAGAAACCTTGGTTTCTAATATAATTTAATGTACTATCTAATCCCAAATGCTGCATTTTATTATGAGCCTTCAAAATTAATAAGGTGGTGAAGTGGTGGTATCTTGACAAAAGGATAGGATTTTTGATATCATAATTAAAGTATGTACATTTAGATATTCTACCCTTTGATCTTAAAATGTCATCACCATCCAAAAATAAATTTAAGTTATTAACTAGGTTAGGTATTGCACCCTTTTGATCCGATTTTAAAAATGCAATCTCTTTAGTATATGAAGAGTTTTGTACTTTTTTGATCCAATATTTAAGAGCTTTTTTGCAAGGGTCTTCCTTAGTAATTTTGCTTAGAAACATAAACAAATAACTAGTTATATTTATTACTTTTTCAAATTTACTAAATTTATTTATTTCCAATATTTCATCAATATTATTATGTTTATTATTAATTACATTAGTATTAAAATTTAATGTAGCAAAATTACTAAATTCTGGAGAAAGTGAAAGCATTGGAAATTTTGGCCACCTCTCCAGATCCTTACAAAGCCACTCTGGACCATGTTTCCACATATTTAAATTTTTCGCAAATTGTTTAAAAGTTAAACCCCTGGTCAAAAGGTCTGCTGGGTTTTGAGCAGTTTGCACATAGTTAAAAATAAATTTTTAGTTTATATTTACTTCTGATATCATCACACAAAGTGATAACATCTTTTAACCTGTTATTAACATACTTAGCCTTGACCTTGGTTTCACCTGTCAAAAGCCAATTAAGAACTACTTGTGAGTCCACACCTATATTTACATATTCAAAAATGATGTTAAAATAAGAGTCTAAAATAGTGGATATGCATTTTAAAGCTAAAAGGACTCCTAATAGTTCTAAGGTTGGAATACTATAGGTCTTTTTAACAGGTGTTACTTTGGCCTTGGCAAACAAAAGGTTATTTTTTCCTTCACTTGAACCATATGCAACAAACCCATAACATTTAGCAGAACTGTCACAAAATATATTCAGACCATAGGATTCACTTTCATTCACAACTTGACGTGGAAACTCAATCTTACTCAATTCATTTAAATCCTCCTTCAGTTTACCCCATTCAGTCAACATTTCCCCAGGTAATTTTTCATCCCATTCTTTTTTAGCTTCCCAAACACTTCTCATTAACAACTTCCCTCTTACGGTAATAGGTATTGTAAGTCCTAAAGGATCAAACAACTTGGAAGTTTCAGAAAGTATCTGTCGCTTTGTACTACACAAGCTCCTATAACTTACTGACGACACATGCAAGGAATCTTTCTTTAAATTGCATTTATACCCAAGCACCTTTTCATACTCATTTTCATGCTCCACATACCTACCATCCATTCTCATACTCTCACACAACTGCTCACAATTACTATTCCAAGAGCGAAGTTCAAACCCACCCTGGTTCATTCTTTCAAAAGTAAGATGGTACAACTTTTCCAATTCTTTGCAATTATTGCCTGTAAAAATCAGGTTGTCTACAAAAAAATTAGAAGACAAGATATCCCTACACTTATCATCAGGGAACTTTTCTACATGATGTTTCATTATATAATGGAGAATGAAAGGGGACGCTGTATAACCGAACAGTAAAGTTTTAAACCTGAAAGAGATTAATTCATCATTCTGATACCATAAAAAACAGAATTTGTTTTTGTCATATTCGTCTCTTAATTTGATAGACAAAAAGGCTTGTTTAATGTCACTAAGGACAACATAATTATTAGTTTTAAATACCAAAAGTAATTTTAAAAGGGAGTTCATTAAATCTAAACAGCATAAGAAGCTGATTTTAAGGAAGGACTGTCTTTAGATATTTTAAAAGAGCAATTAAAGACAGGTCTTATCTTAGTTGTGATCTGCTCCTCACTTCTTATTATAGGTCTGTGAGGGATAAATATATAATCACATCTCTTAAATTTAGGAATATTTACAATTTCAATTATATTATCTTGCAAATATTGAGAAAAAATATTATTATAACTTTCTACAAATCCTTTTTGCTTAAGAGAAGAATAGACTCTATTTAATACTCTCAAAGAAATATCAAAATTTGAAGCAACATTTTTAATTTTTTCCATCCTGGAAAGAAATATCATTTCTAAATTTTTTAATCATGATCTCATCATAAGAGGCTAGATCATTATCCTCTTTAGTAGGAATACCAACACTCTCCATGGACAACAAATATTCAAGTCCATGTTCTACTTCAGAATCATCATAAATATTATCAAAAGGGTGAAAATAACTTTTAATAGAATTTAAAATCAAATTTACACAATGGTTTCATTTACTAAAGCAGACTCCTCCTCTTCTATCAATGGAGATTGCATATTCACTTTACTTACTTCTATGATTTGATTTCTGGTTAAAAAAATTTGAACATTACCTATAGGTATAAACTTATTTGCAATTTTAAAACAACTTCCAGACATTATATTAACTAAATTAAAAGAAGGAAGAAATTGAATAATGTCTGTGCCTAATAAACAATCTATGTCAAACATATCATGGTCTCCACTGTCATAAAAAAAGAATCAGCTAAAGGAATACCATTTTTCTTAAAATTTTCAACCGCTTTATTCATGCCGTGAATTCTATAATTTAATTTTAAATCTTTAATTTAAATTTAAATCATTGTCAATGAGGAAAGGCATGCTAAAAACTTCCCGATCATTAAATTGTAAACCCAATAACAATTGCTGAAAAATTCGCTGTTTTGCACCAATGAAAGTTTGAATATTGTACTCTAATTCATGTAAATTATCAAAATTATTAATTAAACCTGTCATGGCATTTTTAGATATGTAAGAGCGTTGACTACATGTATCTATTGCTCCTCTTACCGTAACCTTTTTGTTGCCTTTAAAGAGTTGAAAGGAAATTGTTGGCAACAAATACACTTTATCCACATTTTGTTGGAAACTTATACATAAGGAGCTAACAGACTCATTTTGCTCATTTGGGATATCATTGGGACAAAAAGCTGTTATATGGGAATTAGCTTTACACTTAAAACAATTAAATCTTAATTTATTTTTAATACCATAACATTTTTCAGGCACATGACCCAAACCTCCACAATGATGACACATGTTTAGCTCTTTGGCACGTTTTATACGCTGAGGCACTGTTGGATACTTGTCACATAAATAGAGAGGATGATTTTTTAATTGACATAGCTTACAAATTGTAGGGTTGTAAGTTTGAGTTTCTATTTTATTATTTACATACATTTTAGAATCTTTACTATTATTTATAGTTTTAAAATTTTGAAGAGTACTAGATTTAGGAGCTTTAGTAGCTTGAAAAACTTTATTTACTTTAGCTTTGGTTGATACATCCTTCCTATTTTGGGACAAAATACTTAAAGTATTAATAACCTCATTATAATGATAAAAAAATTGTACCAAAGTAGGATAATTATTTGCAATTTTATGTATTAATTCACTTTTAAACACTTTAGGCATTTTTTGAAATATTATATTACTCAAGAGTAGACTTCCAGGTGTATCAGCTTCTAAAAAGTCTACTTCATAACTCTTAAGTTCATAAATCATTGACCTAAGTTCATTTATATACACTTTCAATTTCAAAAAACCTTCATCATAGCCTTCATCAACCTTAAGATCTAAAATATTATTTATATTTTCATTAATTATGAAAGGTATCAAGAAATTCTTTCTTTAATAACCTTAAGGCTATGTCATAGTTTTCATCTGTAATAGACAGATGGCTTACTACTTTAAGAGCATAATCCTTTAAAAAACTAATTAAATAAGTAAGCTTTACTGAATTGGTTAAATTACTCCTATTACCGATTAAATTATTAAATTTATTAAGGAAATTGGAAAAAAGTAATTTATTTTTTCCCAATCCATCAAATACTTCGCACTGCAACTGAGGCAGTTTGGAATCATTTATATTAACCTTATTTATTAAATCCAAAAAATTATCAGTATTTACACTCTCATTTATTTTTACAATTTCTTTAGGAAAATATTTTTCAAAGGACAATAACTCAGCTGACAACTCAAAATGGTAATCTACTTGACCTTCAAGCTCAGAATTAAAATAAGAAGGATTTAAATTATCTACATTATTATCAGACAACAGTATGACAATCTCTTCATCCAAACTTTTAATAGAATAGACTTCTTTCTCAATGTCAGTATTTACAGCTCTAAATAGAGGCTCTGTTAATTTATTTTCATTACCAAAAGCAGTTAACTTTTTTAAATTATTAGTAATTTTTGCTTTAGAAATAGCTCTTTTTCTTATCAAAGCTTTAACAGAAGCTTTACAAGAGCTTAAGGCTTGAGCTTCTTCATCAGTTAGGCCCATAATTTTGATTAGGTATATCAACTTAGCCTATAATAAAATTTACTATTTGTAGCATAATTTAATTACTATACCTTAATATTAATAATTTCCTTAACCAATAAATGAAATCCAAATTCATTAAATAGACATTATTAATTTTCAATAGCTATAGCCTATTCGCACGCATGTACTGCTTGTAAACAAACTTTAATTTCTAATTTTAGCATAAATTTGCTTTAATATATAATATTAAAACCATCCATCAACAATACTAACACATCACCTTTTATAATATATTTACACTAGAAATGCTTAAAATCCATTTCAATATAACAAAATTCACAAAATTTAAATTCAGCCTTCGTGAATAATTTATAATATCGATATTAATCGATATATCCGATACATACTCGATACAAAGTTGTTGAACAGGGCTAATATCGCTCCACTACGATATTTGAAATATCGATCTTTCAACAAAGAACACACGTGATCAATGTCTCGATACGAAAATTAGAAACTTTTCTTGAGTTGAAAATTAATTTTTGAAATAAAAAGTATATGTTTAACTTTCTCCTGCTAAGTATAAATAATACCAACTCAAAAATATGGAACAGTATACTTCTTGAAAAATATTTAAAATAAATAAACTAATTAACACTAATAAGGAAATATAAAAGTGTCTTACCTTATAAATAATTACGGCAACTTTAATATGCATAGGACCTACCAATTTATTACCCAAAACAGTTCCTGGCCAGGCTCTACCTCGAAATAATAAATCATAATTACAGAGATCCTTTGCATTGAATCACAAGATAGGAGCAATTAATGATTTAGTTTCAAAATTAATTTGTACTTTCAGAACGATATTGCACTGTTCTTATTTTTAACTTAAGGAATTCAATTAGAGAAAAGTATGTTCATAAATATTCCCACATAGAACTAGTGTGCGGATTATAGTATTTATATCAATTAAGTAGAACTTGCACTTTTATATGTTTAACAATTTAGAAGTTGCATATAAACAAATACAACTTTTTTGAACGATGGTCACAAGTACTAACCTTATCAGCCTTGTTTTTTTTATAATATTATGATCAAGAAAGGAGGATGCGCGATACATATGCGCCTTGCTCAATTGGTTAAATATTACAGGGAAACAAATGAATAACGTTTCTACTAAAATTTAAGTATAATTATTTTAAAAATAATAAAGTTAATAAATAAATTAATATTTTAACAATAAAATTTTGGAAAAACTCAAGAAAACACATATATAGATATATATATATATATATATATATATATATATATATATATATATTATAAATATTATAAATATATATATATATATATATAATATATATTATATATATAATATAATATATACTATATATATATATATAGTAATATTATATACAAGCTGTAGGGACAGGGGTCCAGGATCAACCCCCAAATTAGTTAAGCGATTCAAAAATTTTTGATTCCTTAAGTTCTCTTAATTTTAATGATAATAAAAAGGAATAATAATAATAATAATAATAATAATAATAATAATAATAATAAATAATAATAATATTATAATAATAATAATAATAATAATAATAATAATAATAATAATAATATAATAATAATAATCAATAATAATAATTCAACTAATAATAATAATAATAATAATAATTAATGAATATGAAAAGCATTTATTAATGGAAATGAGGAGACATGTTTGTGGTTCGTAACGATTTCTTAGGTCAGTGGTTGTTCTTCATATATGTATAAAATATTTGGACCAGGACTAAATGTAAGGAGGGCGGGGGGGGGGCGCTGGGGCGCGGGCTTTCCAAGTTTGCAGATGATAGCAAATTGGCTACCTCAGTTAGGAATAATGATGGATGTATAAATATTTAAAAGATAAGGAGGGAGCTGTAATCGTTGATGGGACTAGCAAGTTCATTCCTTCTTCAACTAAATCTTTCTCTCCTCATAAACCATGGCTCGATCGTGCTTGTTCTCTGGCCATTCAGGCTAGAGACAGTGCGTATCAGGGGTTGAAAAATTCTCGTTCTCCAATCACTCTCATAGCCCCACTACTATAAATTAACACAGGTAGAAACATACCCTCATGTAAGACCCTAGCGTACTCAAGACTTAGTCCCTTTACATCCACCAACGATTTAATTGCACCAGCCACCTTCCTGCCATTCACAACTAGGGATGGGCCGAATATCCGGCAACTATCCGGTATCCGGCCTATCCAGCCAAGTTTTTGACTATCCGATATCCGGCCGGATAACCGGATAATTACTTCTCTAGTAGGTTCTTCCTCATTTGGGGAAATATTCCAAATAATTTGAAAAATTATATATATATTTATATATATAGAATTATCATATATCTATACATCTAAATATTATATATATATATATATATAAATATATATATATATACTATATATATATAGGAATTAATATATATATATATATATATATTAGTACGGAGAACAGGGCAGTAAGGCATAAAAAGTGCACCGGATAAAAGCCTTATCGTTATGAAGCCTTGTTCTCCAAGTAGTACACAAAATCAAAGAATAATTTAATTCAGTTGTTTAAGACTATTTAGAAATTTTAATAAATAAGTAATAATCGGGAATATAAAAAGAACAGTAAAGAAAAGTAAGAAAAAAATATATAAGGGTACCTTGAAGAAAAGTAAGATATGATCTTCTCCTATTGCTTCACTTCTAGGCACTATCAGGCATGTCAAGGAATTCCTAGCGGAGGTTGCTATGCCTCTGGGACCTTGTTAACATTCATTGGTGCTGATCGCCTGTGACTTGTGTTGGTTTAGAAGTTACAATGTTACACTTTATTTTTATTAGATTCAAGAAGAGGGTACTTTATAGATGATAGAGAAGAAGGATAGAAAGAAAAAAGATGTGTGGGTTTTATTTTTTATTATAATATAATTGAAATATATTTTATATACAAGATTTTAGTTTAAGGTTAAGGGAAAGGTAAACCATCAGGTTAGGAAATTAGAGATATTAACTTATCATTAGGTTACCTGTTAGGTTAGGTCTATTTATTTACAAAAGAAGTATGGTCGAACCTATGGAACGCACATACTTTCCGATAAATTATTCAGTGTCCGATGTTTTTATGATCCCTGTTTTCTGGTTCAAGACTTTAGTGTAATTCAGGTTGGAATGTGTGGAATGAACTTTCAAACAAACATTCACACGTATATACAGAGTGTTCAAAATTTAAAATACAAATTTCAAATAAACTTAGCTTAAGATTTACACTCAAGACATCTTTTATATTCCTTATTATATAATAGTTTTTGCTTTGGGTTCAGATTTGATTGATCACTGAGGTATGAGAAATATAGTGGGTAGTTTGCAAATGCTCTTTCTTATAAACTCAGTCATCTATTAGAGTACAGCCTGCAGAACTGTGCTATGGTCAAGATGAGCTGGTAAAAGTTTTAGTATAATCCTTTGAAAGGCACTGCACGATTTCACTATTAATTTAGTTTTTGGGGCCTCAAAACCTCGAATGTTATTGAACAAAATCTGGGGACTATTGGCCCAGCACTGGAACCCTAGAATTATAATAATATATTATAATCTAGTCTATATATAATTATATTTAAATTAACGAAAGCTTGATTATTTAAACTAACCCTTTAAGTCAAAGAGGGGATTTCAATTTGTAGTTAATCACTGGGGCACTTGAAGGAATCACTAGATGTCTGACTGATGGACTGCAATACAAGTTTAAGTCCATTTGAGTTTATTATTTTAATTTTAAGTTTATGCAGCCATTACAAATATTTTAAATCAAAAATCAAAATTATGGAAAAAGTTTAACACTCACCTTGAGAGTGATGTGTAAGATCATTCAATCTATTCATTCAAAAAGAGACAGGTAAGAGTACTGATTACTGATAATGTGTATTAAATATACTATTTCTGATTTCTAAGTCTTTATTTTTAAAAAAGAAAAATTGAGAACATTAAAGGTATATGCTGATATTATGTAAATAGATTAATAAATATAGTATAAATAACGACATGTGAATAATAAATAAAATAAGATAAATAAAATAATAACGTCCTGGTTTTACAAAAATGGTTAGTTATACCAAAAGGTATAACTATCAGCTATACTATAAAAACAAACAAACCAGGGTGTAGTGTAACAGGCCCCCTTACATCCTCCCCTGCTAAGTCTAAACCCCCACTTAATTTTCTGACGAGGGAGAAAACCAAGTCAGTGAGGGCTAAAACCAGCGGTGGAGGAAAGGATGGAAGGTTTACCTGTGTTCAGGTGTTTCGCTTGAACCAAGGATTCTGTGTCTGTTTTTTATATCTTGTATATTTCATCACTAAATTATATTTATTACTAAACATATAAACGTATCAAAATACAAAAATAAATTAACAGCTTCTTCAAAGTAGTATAAAAACTAAAACTTTCTTTTCATTATAACAATTATAAACAAAAAATGCCAAGTCAACAAATTAACAAAGAGATCATTTTTAAATTTTTCATTATGGCTTTTTACATAAGGGTACAACATTGTCAGAGAAGAGATTCATGGTATCATTCTCTTCGTCTATAATATCATGCCATTGCTGTATGGCAGCTTTCTTTTGAGCAGTTGTCAAATTGTCCCAATGTATTTGTTTCATTAGCCATCGTGCTGATGACCTTTGAAGTAATTTTATTTGTGGGTCGAGTGCAACAGTCATATTGGATGATGTATGAGATGTAGGAGGTACATTAGTATCAGGTGGTAAATTAGGTGTTTTAAAATTAGGAACTGTGGACTGATACTGTGAAAGAGACGGTATGTTGTACGTTACAAAGGGGTATTGTGTCTGTGACTGAGGTGGTGGTGGAGGAACATATGAACTAGTGGAAGCACCATCTGACCTAGCACAATAATATGGTTGTGGATTTTGTGAGGGATATGGAACTGTATACTCTACAGGTGGTTCATATTCAGTGTTCTGTGGTCCAGTTTGTCTGTCATTTGTCTTGTAATAAGGGGCAGAGTATTTGACTATTTGTCCATCATATTTAGGGGTTTCTAGTAAAGGTTGTTTGGAAGAGGGACCCATTTTAACCCTGTTTGGAATCTGATAAGGACCTACGACTGATGTATGTGAACTGGAAGGGGGATAAATTTTCTGTGGTCCTGTGTTTACAAAAAGTTGTTTCTTATATAAAGTCAGTAGAGCGTCTGCAAAGCGTCTGTTTGGGTGTAAACCGTCAGCCAGTAAAGGAGAATTCATGTTTGTGACTAACTGATCAGTGTCTAGGTATTTGTAGTGTGGAGTATGATTTGGTATGTCATTTGTGGTACGTATCCCATAATGGTAGTTCATAATGTCTGATCCAATTAGGACATGTTTATCGGGCCATTCATATTCTGAACTGGTCAATGTGTTAAATGTATTATAACAAAAAATAGAGTGTGCTCTCATTTTTTCAGGGGCTAATATTTTATCGGTTTTACAATAATCTTTAAATGATATTCCCCAATCTCTTACCAATCTTTTCTGATTAAAACTATATAAATCTTTTACTGGGGGAATTAACAGGTATACGGTAACTTTGGGGTTTATTTTCTTTGCCAGATTGGTAATTTTTTCCATCACCCCAGGTATTCCTGATATATCCAAAGCATCAACTGGTTCGAATAGTGAAGTACCCAAGCCATTCTCATCAAAAATCTCTTTTTTTCTCCAACCCATTGTGGTTAAACACCATATAATTAAAACCTTCGTTGTTTTATTTACGACCTTCTCTACTTGAGCGATACAGGCAGTCAGATAGCGTCCAGAAGCGCAATTGACCCTAGGCTTGATATTATATTTGCTCATAAAATATTTTTGGTCATTCATGAAGATTGATACTTCAGAGGATCCGATTAAAGCTATTTCTGATATTTTAGTATTCATGGTCTAGGTTAGGTTGGTCTAAAATTTTCCGTTTAAACAAAAATTGTGGTATGTGAAAAGAGAGAAAGGAATATGTGGGAAAGATAGGTGAAACAGGCATTAGAAACTTTTCCCAGCAAAGAACAAAGATAAAATATTAAATCAATAATTAATAAATCCATATAAAATTATTAAACAAAAATTATTATTTCAGAAAAAATTAATTCCATTTCAAAATAATATCATTATATCATTAGATTAATTTCGCACAATAATAAAATTTCAAAAATTCAAATAAAATAATTCTAAATATAAATATATTGAATGCCTTTGTGCTTTTGTAATCATTTTTCTGATTAGTTATCCATCCTTTCACTTTTACTCCTCTTTCATATCTTTTGTACATTCTGTTTGCATATTCAAAGAAATGGCTGACAATTCCGCTATTTGTGGGCCATTTCCTTTATATATAACCGTAAAATGATGGATCAATTTTATTTATTGGAATATAATATTATTATTATAATAATATTATATTATTTGTTTATTTATTACTCAACCGACACATATATGTTATATATGTTTTCACATATATAGCATGTATGTATCGTAATTTTAGTATACTTACAGTTTCTTTGTAGTCTTTGCGGTGTTTATGATTCCTACTTACAGTGAGTATGATGTTGCATTTCCGATGGCCAAAAGAAAACCGATCTGTAACTAGAACAATAACAGGGAGCCAGCCCCCAATCAATTGTGTCATGCATGAATTACCAGCATGCTACAATGATTGGTTCGTGGTGTTATCATGCACAGTTAAAAAATTTATAAACGATTAAGTTTATAAATTTTTAAGTATTTATTATATTATTTTAGTGAGGTCTAAGACCATTTGCAGTTATTTGGTGGCTAACCCTTCATGGGGGTAGTACTTTACTTAGGCCTGTTCTAAAGTTTATCAAAAAAAAATAAAAATTTATTTATCTGGTAGGTAAGCAGCAGATGAGATAATAGAGAAGAGGTGATGAGTACAGAGTTGAAGGATAAGTAAGAGTATTTTAGAATCTTTATTAAGTTAAGTCAAAAGCAAAAAAAAAATCAGGTAGAAGGGAGAAGAAGGTAGAAGAGAAGAATTAGAATTTGACAGAGGAAACACCACTTATAGTGGTAATTTTATACTTCCCTTCCCACTTTTTCCCTTTTATCAGTTAGTTAGATGTGTAAATGTTCTATTATATTTTTTTTTTCAGTGTAAGTAAATTGTATTGGTAAGTTCAATGAATCCGTTAATAAACAAAAATTGTGTTTTATGTTAATAAACAAAAATTGTGTTTTATTCCGTGTAATATGGCTCAGTGTAATATGTAATTTAAACATGTAAATATGGTACTGTAAAACAAAAATCTTTAATGTGTTTTGTGTATTATGTATTATATGAATAATATCTGTCTGTAAAACAAAACAAAATTCTTGTAAGGTAAAGTAGATAGGAAATCTCGATGTATATTTGACTTGTATATGTATCTGTAGAATATTTTTGTACTATTTTATATGTTGGGACGTCTCTTATGACGTCTATATTCAATAGGTGTATTCATGACATTAGGAAGATCTTTAACGGGACCTCTACTTCTGGTACAACGACCACTTTGTATTTCCTCTAAAGTTTCGTCCCCTAAATGTAAAAGTGTAAGATTACTATCTTCAAGTTGGACATTTTTAGGGTCACCGAAAACCTCACCCACAAATTTATAAGGATGTTCCGGAGGTGTACTATTTGTAGGTGATGATGACATATCTGATTGTCGTATAGGAGAAAACCCATAAAATTCAGTCATTTGCGACGCATTTGAACTTTCAAAACTAAAGGAATTTAAACTTACCGGGAGCACCACACCCTCTGTTTTATCTGTATTAGTATCAGTCCTTGTGGGAGAGCTAGAACAAGAAAAATAAGGTTTATCTTTAAAGAAGGACTGATGAAGTGAGTCATTTTCCTCATCCACAAACGGCATTTCTGGGGAATGAGACTGTTCTCTAGTGGGCGTTGAACAACCCAATCTCCCCTCCATTGCTATCAAATCAGAATCAGAATCCTGAGGAAGAGAAGGAAATAAGAATTTGGAAGGATAATCCTGACCATAGTAGTCATAATAATCTAATGTAGGTGTAGGAGGTTCTGTACTGTGATCAAGAATATGCCCGGTAGTGTCACTAATGTTAGTGTCTAGTATAGGTGTATGTATGGGGAGCGATTCCAGTGATGAACTTTGGGAACCTAAATTTTCAGAAGAGTATGAAGGAAAATAAATACGTTCAGAAGGAGGCAATACAAATGTTACTTTAGGACGGGGAGTAGGAAGAACAGTTGGTGATAAAATAGGAATTCTTTTCTCTGGGGGACTATGTATATCATCTGGTATTCTTTGGGTTTGGGTGACGGTATGCGATATATCTGGTAACTGGATGAAATCTGCAACTGACATGGGATTAAGTGGGAGAAAACCCTCAAAGTCAGCATCTTCTGTGTCTGAATCTAAACTAGAATTAAACATGTCAGTGTCAGAAGAGGAATCAGAAGATATCTCACTCCCATTACTGATTTCACCCAAACGACTTTCATTATCTGAACCAGAACAAATTTCATCATCTTCCGGAAGGACATCTTCTTCAGAAAAGAAGAGGTCTCTAATTTCTTGGTGCTGGGACAAATACTTTTTCAGGTAGTTGGGGACATCCACCCAACCCCTCAAATGAGAAAAATGGATTTTATATAATCTACCGGAAGGATTATCAAGTCGTCGAATCACATACGTCACTCGATTAGGATTAACATCAATGACTTCAAATGGGCCTTCCCATTTACTATGAAATTTCATAGCGGCACTAGGGCCAGTTCGAACAACTTTCCGGGCTACTCGTTGTCCCTTTTTGAAAGGTTTAAAATTTGTACTTCCCTCTTTCCAATATTGTGGAAAGGTGTGGACTGGAGAGTGGGCTTCTTGTAGCAAGAAGTCAGAAGGTGATTTTGATAAAGCACTGTGAGATGTATTATTGTAAATGAGGACCGAAGAAGCTAATTCTTCGTCCCAGTTGGCAGGTTGTTCCAAGACAAGGCATTTTAATATCTGGATAAGACTGCGATTGAACCGCTCGCAAATCCCATTACTAGATGGATGAAGAGGAGAGATTTTTATATGTTTTATGTTATGTTTAAACATTACTTGTTGAAAAATTTGTGAAGTGAATTCCGTACCATTGTCTGTCAAGATCCGATTAGGAACCTTAGGCAGAAACGGAAGTATCTGATGTTCTAATTTACGGGATACTGTTAAACTTGCCTTGTCAGGAATAGGAACTACAGCCACCCATTTAGAAAAATGGTCAATTAAAACTAAACAATATATTCCTTTAAATGTCTCGGGAACTGTAAAAGATCCATCCACACAGATCAAAAGTTGAATTTCTAAATCCTCAAACATTAGAGGAGTATGGTTTGTTGAAAAATTTCTCTTGACTGCATACTGACACCAACGAAATCAGTATCAGAGATCCTCAGATAGAATCTCTATAAGCCCATTCCCGAGTTCACAAAGAATATTTCGTATTAGAGGATTAAATGGAAAAGCATGTATTATGAGTTACGTACCTAAATGTGTTGCGACAGAGTAAATAACATGGTAATATCAAGTGTCACTATGTGGATTAATAATATCCCATAGATATATATAAAATTCTCCTCGGAATATGTAGTTTTATATATGATTTATATCTATCAAAAACAGTATCTTGTTGTGGACGATACATTACATATAAGGTTTTGTTTAATTTTGAGTTTTAATCCTTGGCTAGAGTATGGTAAAATTTACATTCACTTATTTTAACCTGACTTAAAAAAAAAACATCTACTTAAAGGCAAAAACTCAAAATGTGCCCCATTCCATGTGTCCCTCGTAAAACTCTCTTTATAATCTTAGTTTTCCTTTCCCAAAGTTGGGTCATTTACTTGGTCATGAGCTATATCTAACTCATTTATGTTTGTGTGAGAATCTGTTATTTTATGGACTGCAATGTTGTATATTGGAGGAACTGATCCACGGGGAAGTTTAAGGCCTTCGGCAATAACCAGAAATTCAGTGTCATGGAAGAATAGCAACTGGTGTTCCGTCATATCAGGCAACAAATGACAATCCCTCAAGGCCGGGGTACCCAGGATTAAAGGATGATCTACCATGTAATGTGTGGGTACGATGAAGAATGCTGAGGGTTGTGTGATAAAACCTTTTTCAAACTTAAGAGCCAAATCGACGTAATGTGTAATGGGGATTCTTTTTGTATTCCCGAAACCACTAATGGCTTTGACCCCTACTTTATCAGATGGGAGAATGACTTTGGTGTCCCCCAACAAAGTAATAATATCGGCACTGATTAAATTAACCCCAGCCCCACTGTCAACTAAACAATTAACATTGGGAGCAAGTAAGTCATCCAGAGAGACACGGACAATTAGAGGCTCAATATCAGCCTGGCAAAGATGTATGGGGACGACCATGTCATCCTCAAAAGAAGAATCATGGCGAGGGGGTACAGATGTCGAGGGATCCTCAGACCTCCTGTTTGTACCAAAAGACGGTTTTACTGAGTCCGGCTCTTCGTCTTTTGTCTCCACAGGCTGACTCATTCCTGTGGAGGCTAATAGTTTAAAGATTCGGAATGGGGAAGCGCTTTTTCTGTTGTCGCAGCAGCGTTAGAAGCATAAGAATCTGGTTTAGGCTTCTGAGGCGAACTCCTAGTATACACCTTTTTTATAGCTCCTTGAACCTGTTCATTAGGGGATCTGTGTTTACTAGTGTCGGGAGCGGATGTGTTATTTCGGGGAGGTGTTCGGTGTGTGCATCTAATACCCGGGTGTGGTCCCTCACAGAAAGGACAAATAATCTTTCTTTCCAGAGTGGGTGATGAACGAGGGGATTTAATAGAACGACATTCACTCCTTATATGCCCCTTTTTCTTACAGTACGCACATATTCCCAGATATTTATAACATTCACTCATCTGATGTCCCCGATACTCACAATACTCGCACACCATCTGTTTCCTATCTGTGTTTGCCCTAGGGTTAGTGTAGTGCTGTGGTGGTGGACGATTTTGTTGTTGACTGTTACTGTTATCCCTAAAGAATCGGGAACCGTTTGTTTTATTTGGAGGACTACGACTAGTGTTTTGTGATTGACGAGGTTGTGTTTTATTTGTTCTGTTCTGTGTTTTATTCTGAAAAACCTCTGTCCAACTAGGAGCAACTGTATTTATTTCAATTACTGATTCTAGTGTCTCATTTAAATTAACTGTCTTGGAATGTGGTTTGTGTGAGTGAGTTGGTTTTTTCAGGTGTTCTGTTGAGGATTGTTCGATGGAATTAGGGAACTCAGTGTTGTCTGATTCGAGAGAGTCGGCGAAACCCACGATCTTTTCCCAAGGAGTGCGCACATCACTATCATTATCTTTCATCTTGATGTATTCTCTAACACTCTTCTCTATGTAAGGTGGAAGACTACAGAGGAAAGCAGTCCGTAAGGAATCATGCTCCCTCATGTCTAAGCCACGATATGCTCGTCTGGCTAGCCTTTCCAACCTTAGAGCATACATTCTGATACTCTCGCCGCTCTCTCTGTGTGCAGAGTAATAAGCTTTAAGCTTATACTCGTTTTTCCGTTTTTCTTCTGTTTGGAACCAACTCACTAGTGTGTCCCTAACAGAAAAATAGTCTCTGTCGTCTTTAGTAAGGATCTGGTAAAGTTTAGCAAAGCTGCCCTCCAATTGACGACCTAAAAGACGTAACCATTGGTGAGGCGCTTTGGGATAATGAAGACTACAGTAGGCTTCAAAATCCTTCAGGTAAACGAGGAAGTTTTGATCCGTCTCGTACTTGTACTTTCCCGGATCAACAACTTTTAGTTTTTGTGAGTTCTTGACTAATTGTGTCAAGAGTAATATGGCTTCTTCCATTGAATCTAAGCGTTTTTTCAACCCAGGACCCATATATTCATATGAATCCTCTAGTTCAAACCCTTGAAATTTATGTGTTCGTGACTGTGTCCGTGGTGGTGTCTGTGCATGTCTGTGTTGAGATCTGTTTTGCGACTGTGTATAATGATCATTGTAATCGTTTTGTGAAGGTGGTTTAAGTAGAGAGTTTTTAATTTCAGTGTCAAGGTCAATTAAGTTATTTTCTTTTCTTTCAAGTTCTGGTATTTGAGCTGTTTTTGTAGGTGTTCTGTTTTTAGCATTTGTTTGTGTTCTTTGGGAAAATTCTTCCCTCTGTTTTTCTGTTTTATGTTCTGAGTGTTCAATATCTGAGTATTCTTGGTCTTCTTGTGATGAGTCATCATCTAATAAAGATTTATTGTCTTCTAAATATTGGTCAAGACTTATGTGAGGTGTAGCATGCTGTCTGTGTTCATCTAAATGTATATTGTTTTGAGCTAATGTATTCACAAGTGCAGCTTTATCCTGTTGAAACTGTTTAATTATGTTATTTACTGTTTCTGTATCGGAAAGATTCAGGTGTTGTAAACTGGTACTTTTTGGTTTAATCTGTTTCTTGTTAACTGTAGATTTATCAGCCGAATTTTTAATTATACGATTTAGGTCAGAGACCTTTGATTCTTTATCATCAGGAGCTATTTCTACATCTTCTCTCGTCAAAAGGTCCGCTAAGGCCTTTTGTTGAGATTCATCATAATTGCGGTAATCAGCCATTTCTTTAAATTTCTGCTTTTTCAACCACTCTACTATCATACGATTCACACAAGTGTCTGTGGATACTTGAACCAGACTATTCTAGTGTAATAAAGTGTATAATATCTTAGTGTTTTCTGTGAAGATTCTGGTGACAGATAAACTAGTCACAACTGTGACAGCACCGAACGGAAACAAAGTCCCTGTTCGGGCGCCACTTTAATTTTATGTTACTTATGTAACGGAGAACAGGGCAGTAAGGCATAAAAAGTGCACCGGATAAAAGCCTTATCGTTATAAAGCCTTGTTCTCCAAGTAGTACACAAAATCAAAGAATAATTTAATTCAGTTGTTTAAGACTATTTAGAAATTTTAATATATAAGTAATAATCGGGAATATAAAAAGAACAGTAAAGAAAAGTAAGAAAGATTAAGTAAGTGTACCTTGAAGAAAAGTGAGAACGTATCTTCTATTATTGCCTTCGCTCCAAGATACCATTAGGCATTTCGAAGAATCTCCAACGCGGGTCGCAAATGCCTCTAGAACTTCATTTCAGTTCATTGGTGCTGGTCGTCTATGTGTGACTTGTGTTGGTTTAGTTACACTTTATTTTTATTTTAGATTCAAGAAGAGAGTATTTAAGATAATAGATAAGAAGGATAGAAAGAAAAAAAGATGTGTTAGTTTTATTTTTATTATTGCACTTTTCATTAATTGGGTAAATTTTTATATACAAGATTTTTAAGATTAAGGTAAACCATCAGGTTAGGAAATTTGGATTATATAAACTTATAATTAGGTTACCTGTTAGGTTAGGTTTATTTATTTACAGATGAAGTATGGGCGAACT
>JABUQX010106361.1:0-20000 GCA_015478945.1 Trachelipus rathkii | reverse complement strand
ACATATAACTTTATTTCTATATAGACATCTCTAAAAACTATTAATATATATATACGTTATATATTAAATCTCACTGACAGACTGTAATTATATATTTCTATTAAATTATTATCCTCCTTATAATTGTGAGTCGAATTATAGGAGTATTAAACTAATGCAATATTGCCAAAAGTGATAGTTTATTATCCGTATCTATCGACAAGCCTACTTATTACTTAATTGCTCTTCTCTCTAAGCTCTCTCTCTCTCTCCTCTCTAGCTCTCTCTCTCTTCTCTTACTGCATCATTCTCGTGCTTGCTCTCATATCACTCTCATCTCCTTCTTAATCTAGCAAATATCTATCTTTTTTACCATGATTCAAAGTGGTAAAAACATCTCAAGATATAATAAACTATTTCTTATTAATGTTTTAATATAATTAAATTTACTTTGCAAAATAATTTCAACACACAATATTAAATCTGATGCCTTTGATAAAATTTCCTTAGAATATAGTCTTAAATGATTTATAACTATATTTTAAATTGGTTATTAAACCATACCTTAGAGTAATTGTGTATTTTGCCGAGTACGAAAATGCAAGAAGTGAGTAAAACCTAAGTCATATGTAAAGGTTTTATAAGGCTGTAATAATATTCCCTGAAGTATTAGTAATTGGGAACAATTGAATGCTTATTAAGATAACATGTCAGATAGATAGAGTAGCTAGATCATAATAATAGATAATAGATAGATAAGTAATAATATTTTATATATATATACCATATAATATAATATAACTTAGCTATATAGTATTATATTATCCTTACTTGTGCATTCCTGTTACAATTATATTACTATATATAATATATATATATTATAATTATATATAATATATTATATATAATTAATCCTTGTGTGTGGGAGAATGAATTTCAAGGCCGTACGTCCTTTGCCCGTTCGTAAGTGCGATAAAGGACAGTGTACCAGGTTGCGGATCTCTATCCGTTATTTTTAGCCTTACAGATCTGTCTTCTGCAATAGTGAATTATAGTACGTGTCACAGATCCTGCGAACCGTCATCTCACATTTTAACTTGCCACGGACGATAACGTTATAGTCTAGCAGTCCTTTACCACTTACTATCATCATACTAACTATTTAGTCTTTTATTATTTCACACACTCCTTATTTCGTTTATATCCCAATTCTAGTACCACCATTAGATACTTTACCGTTCTATATCTTATTGATTCAATATATAGTCAGGACCGATGTCTATTACTCAAGGCCTTATTTCGCAATACATGTTCAAATCAAACTTTCATCTACTCCCCTCCCAGCGTACAATATCTATCTCATCTTCCACCGTAATCGATCTGCGATTAATTCGATTGCTGTTCTTCCTGCGTACTCGATCATAGTGGCTCATAAAAGAGCACGTGTACTGGCCAACCAGATAGCGCCCTACGAACGATTTGTAAACCTGTGACTAAAATCTTCATTGTAATAGTCCCTGGAAAGCACACAAAAAAGTTGTTTTGGCCACCTAGATTGAGGAAAGAGCCTGAAAGACTCCGATGAGTTTAAAGATCGAGGTTTTCAGGCTAATAGCCATGACCAATAGCTCTGCACGTCTCAGTGTACCATACTAATATCTGCGATAACAATAATGTCGAAATTTAAATATAAATTGATGTTTTCAAATTTAAGCCATTGTCCCCATTGCCCAAGGTTTAATAATTATGGAAAAATTGTAAAAATAACCCGTTACTTCATATAATAATAAATACAAATACAACCTAGTACTTAGTTTGTTTCCCAAACTGTCCTTATTAAATCCTATTACAGGGACCTCATTTACAGGCCCATTATATAAAAGAGATCAGACCTGTTAATTACCCTGTTTATGTAGTTATATACAGTGGCGTATCAGAATTTTCGGCCAAACCAAAATCGTTTTACCATAATATATATAATATACCTACATAACCTAGTAATATAATACTACAAAACTAGATAAATAATATAGGTATAATCAATAACAAGTGAAGTCATTTAAACCTATGTTTTTAATTATATATGCCCTCCAGGTATATTCATCATTTCTATATAAATATACACATTATTCCTTATATTACTCTAATTTAATATCTATATGTTAATTACTTATTATAATCTAATTAACAATTTAGCTATAAAATGTAGAAGGTGATCACCTAAACTTAAATACCAACTAAAGAACAAATCATTCGCGTAGGAGCTATTCTTATCGATTTACTAAATATCCATAACTTCATCCTTAATATATGTTAAATTTAATTGCCTGACTCGCAGTAGCATGCTGAGAGTCTGACATAATATCCTTTCAATTATTTTACTCAATAATTTCATGTATGTTGAGGAGGGCCAAGTCCTCCAATCTAGTCTTTCATCCCCCAATAGTTATTATACTCAGTTACGTTCTCTCAAAATGTTATACAATTTGAAAAGCTTCTTTCTACTGAATCATTAAACACGGGTAAAATTGCAAACTACGATATATCACTACACAAGATTGTAAAATTTTTGGAAAGACAATGTAACTCGTAAACAAGAAAATACAAAGAAGTCCCCTCTTTATTGCGTTTCAGGGCGGACCATGGCTGTTATCTCCATTTATCATAGCTTCAGATAATCCCATATCTCTTGCTAAATTCTCATTTCGGGCTTTCGATATCTTACCTTGTAAAAATTACACAATCATTTAGTCTTCTCATATGCGCACATTAACCGTCGGTATGAAAAGCCAGGCCAATTTAAAAACCCTCTCTCCTAATGAATATATTAAATCCATAAAAAATGGTTAAAAAATGGGTGCCGTTAATTGTGGTCGAGGATGTTGGTCCTGTATTATTTTAGTAGCTACTGTATTGTTTAATTCTTTGAGTTCTCAGCAAATTATTCCTTTTCACATCCTACTTAACCCAGTTCAGATTCCCTAAGATTGGCTAACAATTCTCCTAATCCAAAAATGATCCAGCTGAATTCCCTAATGTTGCCACTTTTTCCCATATGGAATGGATTCCAAGTTTAGTTTTAACTTAATGGACCTACGAGATTATGTTCTACCGTGGACCGAAATATAAATATTTCAATTGATATTCCCTGCCACTTTATTTATGATACCCCTAAAAAATTTTAGTGTGTCCGCTAGATTAATTTTCGCTGGCATGGTTGCTACATAAAATACGCACTTACTTGATATATATTATATATATATATATACTAATATATTTTATATATATTATATAATTACTATTATTATTATATAATGACTCATATTATATATATTTTTATCACCATATAAGTGTATGCTATGTGTCTGTGTGTGTAGCATAAGTTGTTCGTCTGATGTGGTGCATTGTCTACCTACTTAAAGAGCATTATTATACTTTACAAAAACCAAATTTATAAGTCATATTTATAATGAAGCTTACATTTAGAGTTTTTGTAAATGAAATATCCCTTCTTACTACAATGACCATCGCACAAAAGATAAAATAATTTGGTCAACTTTCTAAAATTTAGTTTCCTTTTTATTTGCGATACACAAAGATTCTTTAGACGTTGTTATTTAAAATATTACGGCTTTTCATACACAAAAAGAACCACAGTTGAAAATTATATAATTTTGCATGCAGTTTCAGATTCAAACAAGAATTTATCATTATTTAACTTGTAATGGGGCTTAGTTTTTGAATGATTTTGTATATATATATAATATATATATATATATATAATTATATATTGTATATATTAATATATATATATAATATATATATATATTATATATATATATATATATATATATATATAATATATATATATATATATATATATATAATATATATATATATATAATAATATATATATATATATAATATATTTATATTTTTTAATATATATATATATATATATATTTATATATATTAATATTATATATAATATATATATATGCTGTATTATACTTCTACTTTTCTACTATACTTTAACAAATTTATTGAGGTTTTTGGAAAAGTTATATTTTAGAAAATGTATGACTTTTCTGCACATAATACATTATATTCAATATACAGATACTATTATCTATATTATTAAATATAATAGTATTATATATATACTAATATAATACATCATTATACATACGTATCATCTCATTAAATACCACACCATTATATAGTAATATACATATATTAATATTTATTACAAGTAAATACTTTAAACTATTATTTCATTATATATAATATATATATATAATTATATTTATCTCTTACCTATCTACTCATATCATTTTCTACATAATTTATAATATATTATACTTTATTCTTATAATTATAGGTTAATATTAATATTTTACCAATATAATATTAATATATATATATTATAATACTATATATATATATATGTGTAATATTATACATACTATTCATACTATTATATATTATTATATTATATATAATCATATATAATATATAGTGATATATATATATTATTAATATAAATGAATTTAAAGTATATATACTAGATTAGATATATTAATAAGGTAATATAATAATACCGTAACATATATAACTCATTACTATAACTTAATATCTAATAAAAGAATAATATTTTATATATTAATGTTTAATATTTAGCAAGTACAAAGTTGTGAGTGTGTCGTGTGTTATATATTCATTAATGATTTTCCTGCTGTCAAAAGGTCCGTAGTAACACAATTCTTGGACCGTTTATAAATTGCGTATGAAAGAAATTTTTCGATAAACTTCGTTGTCTAGGTTCAGAAGGCATCCATCATCATGCATAGTCGTTAAACCTACACCATACTATACTTTGTGATGATAATTTGATGTTTGAAAGATAAAGAGTTGACTGTGTTTTTTCTTTACTCCCGGTTAGTTGTGTACCGTAAACGACCCTTCAGTTACATGTTAGTATAGTGTTATATGTAGAAGTATCGGCCTGTCAAGCATCTAAAATCCTCTTAGTGCAATTTACACAATATTTAAAATGCACTCGAGTTCCTGTATCCCTTTAAGATACTAAATATTTTTTTTTAGAGTAACACTAAATTTCTCACTAAACTAGAATAATTATATCGAATACTAATTAGTCTAACCATTATATTTAAAAATGGTGAAATTTATAATTATAACAGAATATCAAAGTTGATCAATTTTAAGTTAAATAAATGTAAAGTTGATTGTCATGTTCTGAGCGCGAGGTGTCTTATTTATTCTTCATAGTCTTATTAACCCTTTTCGCGAACTTCATTGGAAAGATTAAAATGTCATTGAAGTTTGAAATATTTCATGTCCCTCCCTTATCATTTAATTAATCAATAAGGAAGAAATGCTCAAATATACAATAAGACATGAATACACACCAATTATGTTATTTAGCTAATCCTTACTGAGTCTTTCCGAAACAAATATCATTAAGACTGAAACGCAAATTGAGCCTGAGTCTATGGCCTTAATATACTTATATAGGAAACCGTCTAATTTAAAGGAATATAATACCTTATCGATATCACATTTAAATTAAATAAATGTAATCACTTATTATATTACTCTAGTTTATACTAATATCCTCTATTTGACCACTATATGTAATATATAATGAGATTTATGATCACTCCTGTAGATAAAGATAGTCACCTATCTGAAATATATTTGTCTATGAAGATTGTTATTATTTTACAGTAAGTGATTTACCTATATTGCACAACTCTTCTGTTACGAAGTAATGCATATCCTGCCCACATATAGGGACTACTGACCAGCGCACGCACCACAAACATAGGCAGATAGAGCTCGGGTATGATGAATATAGAATGTTTTAATATAAAATCTAAAAATCTTTCATTTTCATTATATTTCAGCAATTTCTTTTTTAATACTTGAATTTACTTGACATAAAAAAGTTTATATAAATAATTAGTTTAACAAAGGTTTTTAAAAATGATTATTTTTCGTATGTATATTTTCAAGCTTGAAAAATCATTTAAAAAAAAAAAAATGTTTGAAAGAGTTTGAAAACACGTTTGTGAACATCAAACTACATTCCGATTATGTATTATACACTAAAACTTTATAAATAGGTTTTCAACTATATAAATACATAATAGCCTTTTTGAGCACCTTAAATGTCTAAATAAAGTAAAATTTCATTTGTGTAGAATTTTATACTTTTTAATAACTTTTTATATTTTCTATCATACCCTATAAAATAACAGAGCTCTATAATATATTTTTACTATAATATATATATATATGAATTTTGGAAAATGATTAATAGAGAATAGTAATAAGTTATAGGAAATGAGGAGAAGATTTAAGGAAGGTGTTGAGCGATAATATAGATAATAGAACGAAGAATAAGAAGAAAGCGAAAAGTAATTGAATGATAAGAAGAAGTAGAAAGAAGAAGGTAAGACAAAGAATATAGAACAAGAGAACACCTAATTATTTATATCCACATCCCTATTTTTATCTAATTCTTTTTTTTTATGATGATATCTTTGAAATATGAATACTAAGCCCTTGTTCCTCACGAATACAGACATCGAGTGCTAGTTACCAGTAAATTTTGAGTGATCAATCTCCATAATTATTGATATTATAATTTTTTAGTTTTTATCCCAATTAATGATATCCAGAGGAGGTTTAGATATAAAATTAGAAGTAAAAAAAAATTAATAATTTAGTTTAGATAAATTTGTGTTGTAGCAAGAAAAATTTTGTTGAACTTAACTTATTTTAAAATTTTAAATTTTAGTTTAAAATAATATTATTAATAATATTAATTAATTTATTAATAAATATTTTACTATAATATATACTATAATTAATAATAATAATAATATTCATGTAAATTGGGAAATCAAGCTAAAATTATTTAAAACAAGATTAAAATATATTTGCTCACTCGAACTATATAAAAATACACTCATAAAATAACGTATTTATGATAAAAATTAAGATATTATAGTGTCACTTCGATTTATTTAATTACTTATTAAATGTTAATGAGTGATATTATGACTTTAATAAATATTAAGTTATAATAAATAATGATTAATTCCTTAATATTAATAATTTATATATTTAATATATATTAATATTCATAATTATAAATAAGTATTAGAAGTATAAATAATGAAAATATAATTTATAATAATACACATGATAATTAATAATATATATATCTTAGTATCAATATGTAAATAGGGCCTTAATTTATTGAGTGCTTGCTTAGCATCCTTATGATGTCATAGGTAAAAAAAATAAATTTAAAGAAAAATTTGTGGTACATTATACCGATTCTCCATTACATTTTGAGGATAAAATGACTTTTTAATTAATTTTTTTATCTTAAGTAATCAAAGATTATATCTTATTCAAAAATTCTCATATGATATCAACTTTATTGTATTATAGAAGGCTTACTTAATAAATAAATTAATCTTGTCTGTAAATCACGGTTTGGACCTTTTGTAAATTTAATCTAAGCCCGATCCCTACATACCTTCTAGAGATTAGTTTGGTCGTGTGTGCAATCGATCAATTATTTTATCATTATAGTTGTGAATAATTCTATTGAAGCTTTGCAGAATTTTATACGGAATCTGTTGTAGCCTGAAGAGGAATCTTTGAATTCCCTAAGTCCCTTAAAAAATTTAATTCCTTTTATTCAACTGCGTTTTTCTTATTATTCGTTTCAAAATATGGAGAGAGAAGTGACAGAATATAAAGGTATTAATTATTATTTTTTTTGTCTAACCATCTATAGTAATCATCCCATTAAATAAATTCAGTTCAAGCCTATGGTGATATGCTTTGATCCGCTTTCATGACCGGCAATCATTTTACTTTTTCAATGAGGTTATGATCTACGACAATTGATAATAATTTATATTAATATCTGGCTTCTTATGTTTTTTCACAAATAATACGTCTGGTATTCAAGTAGCTAATATTTATAAAATAGTCATTTTATATATATAATGCTTTATATTACAGTAAAATAATAAGCTAAAAATTAAACAATATAATATAATATTACTATTATAAATCTAAATATATAAAATCATATTAATATCTAATTATATTAAATGAAAAGATGAATATAATATTTACGTTTAGCATTAATGTATATAAGTATCAAACATATATATAATGTTGTTTGAATTAAATTAAATCATGTGAATAGCATAAATTATAATATATTAATTTGTATCTAAGTTTTATTATGTATAATAAATAAATATTATTTAATATAATAAAAGTTTTATTTCCTTATAATTCTATAATAAAGAAATAATTAATATTTTTTTTTTAAATTTAATATAAATAGTAAGATTTATACAGTTGAAGGTTACTGTTACTGAATATATATATAAATATATCATAATGTATATAAGAAGATAGTTAGAAAAGAGAATAATTCTTTATACATTGGATTCTTTATATGAATGTCCAATGTATATAATAATAATTTTGGAGATGTAGTTTGTATAATTCATTCCCCTTAGCTGAGCTTAAAACTTACTTAAATATAGATAAACGCTGAACGCAGACATAATGCACGAAAATAAGTGTTTCTTTTTATATATTTCTACGCCTTAAATCAATACCACTAAGTCTTTTAAACCCTTCTCCTTAATTGCTCTGGGTCTCGTGACAGTGGTCTTTCAGTTCTTCGTGTGCGTCATGCTACTCTACTGCTTCCTTCTCGTCTCTCTATGTATTAAATAGCTATAGTATTATTAATAAATATATAGAATATATAATAATATATTATTATGATAAATAGCTAGTGAATAATATAGTCTAATATAGTTGCTATAGTAGGTTATATATATTAGCATTGTATAACATAGAATAGTAAGATATTATATAATAGTTACTACTATGTATATATTAGATAGATTAATTATTATATAGTAGTATAGATAGTATGTGATATTGCTATAGAGATAATATATGCTAAGAGGAGTAGTAAGTAAGTATAATCAGAAGTGAGCGAAGTGTGTGTGTGGGGACACTATACGCTGCTTAGTCCGCTATTGCCGAGCTAGTCGCTCCGAGCAGGGACTACCTAAGAGAGTAGGCGTGCGATCAATTAGAGGATGTCGGTGAGTTCTGTCAGGAAAGTTGTGCGACTTGCACTTTGGACGCACAAAAAGGTTTGCCGCTCTTTCTGTTCCGCAACCTTTTATAATATAAATGAATATATAGTTACTTCCACTAGAATTCTATTGTGTAATATTAATTAAAGAATATTATATTTTTATATTTAAAGTTTAATATAACAGTAAAGATCATACAATATTATAGTGTTCTGTACTTATTGTTAAGTTAAGATTTAATCAATTACATCTTCCAAAAATGAATACAGTCGATGACCCCTTAAGAAGGTCCACCAAATAATATAAATAATAAAATAACATTAAAATTGATTATATGAGACATGAGAGGCATTCCTATATTTTAGCATTATCATTAACTTTATATTATAGATATATAAGAAATTAGTTACTACTACTGCGCGTCTAAAACGTTGTTAGTAAACTGTATGCGGTAAGTCATGGCGCCTCGAGCATGCAAGGGCGTGTTTTGCGTAAGTGATGCGCTATGTTCGATCCATACCGTGCTCTACCGAAATTAACTCTATGTAGAGAGTTCCTCATCTGAATTATCTATATGCCTGGATGAATCGTGGATATCTTTTTGCATTAAAAAAGGAAGATAGAGAAAAAAAGAGAGAATAAATCATATATAAATAAATCTTTAAAGTTGGGGCCACATTAATCGTAAAGAACTTTCTATATTTTCCTTCTCTGCAAGACACATGTTGTTCTGTTGTAATGGTTTAAAAAAAAAAAAAAAAAAAAAAAAAAAAACCCAATATAGCAGTTATATGTTAGATAACTATTGTTAGGAACACACCCACCATAAAATCATTATAATTTATCCAATGTGGATGGTTTGTATAGTATATATATATATTAATAATCTAATTTATATAAATATGGTTTAGAATATACATACCTAATTTGGTGTAGATATATTTATGTATTACCTCATAATATACAAATAGTATACAATAGTATACTAAAATTGAGCTTTTTGCCTAATATAATATTTGCCGATGAGATGGTTTGTGTGGTTGCTTTTTACACAAACGTGACTCTCAGCATACTCCCTGATATATTAGTAGTAACTAATAGTATGTGATTTTACTAATATTATATCACCTTACTTAAATATATCATATAATAGTCTATAATTTACCTATAATAAATTATAATATATATTATATTATTAAAATATTATATTTATATTATATATATAATATATTTAAAAATAATATATATATATTAATATAATATATATATTATTTATATAATAATATATATAAATATTAATATAATAATAATATAAATATAATTAATATATATATATATAATATATATATAAAATATATTATATATATATATAATATATAATATTATAATATAATAAATATATAATAATTAATATATATAATTAATTACATAGGAAATTGTATAAAAAAATAAAAAAAAATAAAAAAATATTAATTGTATTAAAATAATATTAATTAGTAAATATGATTAGAGAGCCTATTTACAGACCTTTTATGTTACTGTTAAAATAAATAGACTTTCTATTAAATTTGCTTTTTTTTTTTTAACAAAGGAATACCACAAGGCTAATACCGCACCGATCGACGGAAAATGGGGGTAATTTGTATCGGCCTTCGGGTAATCTTACGTAGTAGGACTTAATCCCCCCTCTAAGTGGGAGAGGTCTCCGGAACCCGCACCTCTTGAAATATTTAATAAGGATGAATTGTCGCGGGTTCCTCCGCCCTCCCCTACTAAGTTATGAAAAACAAGTTCCCCCCCTGTGTCCCGTCGGTCTCGAGCCCCCCTTAAATTGTACTTAGTAATATCATTTAGAAAATCATTTATACAAAATGCGATAAATCACAACTCGCCTCCAAAAATATAGCAATTATTTCATGATATTTTTATTATTTTTATTTTTTTTTTTATACATTATCCGAAACCAAATAATTTATTACAAATATGACATTAACCCAAATAATTGTATTTCATTTTCATTACTTTTGATAGTATTTCGAGATAAATTGAATTTATTTTTTTTTTTTTTTTTTTATTACAGTTTCCTCGCTTAAGTCCTAAAAATTTTCCAGATTCAGCAAATGTATTACCTTGTTTCGCGTAAGTCTGCTAGTAGTTTTTGCAAGATATAGGATTTGTGAGCTCTTCTAAGTAGGCTGAACCTAAATATAAATATATTTATATATATATATTTATATATATATATATATATATAATTATATTAATATAATATATATATATTCTATATATATATCATATATAAATTAATATATTAATATTATATATTAAGTATTATATATATATATATAGATATATAAATAATTAATTATATAATAATATATATAAGGACTAATATAGTCATACGATAGAATAAACAAATCATAAGTAATATTATATATAATAGTATATATATAGTATATATATATAATATATATATATATATATATATATATATTATATATACTATATATAAATATATATATAATAACTAATATATATATATATATATATATTAATATATTTATAATATATAATATATATATATATAATATAATATATATATATATATAATATAATATATATATATATATATAATATATATATATATATATATATATATTATATATATAATATATATTATAATATATATATATATATAAATATATATATATTAGGACAATTAGGACATTAGAATATAGGAGACAGTAAAAAGTCACATGCGGCTCGAGACTGCCCCAGTCAACCCACGTACCAACATGCTCATGCAAATCCAAACAAAGCACCCTAGGCTTTCAATTTGGTTGTGTAACTACAAGATCACCAATATGGCTTTAGTCAAAAACTAATTATATATAAATAAGATACCCAAACCATCCCCATGCATTAATAACGTAAGTTATGGTCACACATGCCATCTAACAATAAACTGCTATAACTTAAAAACGCCAATTTGGCTTCGTCTAATTATATTATATGATACCCAACCCTCCATAAACGAATCTAAAACCGTTTCTTAAAATGTTGCAAGTTCGAGTCACACTCAACAAACTCCTCTGGCAGACTATATCCCAAAATTTAACAACCCTATACTGAATGCAGCTTTCTTATATCAAGATGGCATGCTTCTTAAGTATTCTTAATTCTCTTATTATGCCCCCTGGTCACCTGTCCATGTTCTACGATGAAAATTTATTGGTCTCTATGTTATCAATAGATGTAAATATTTTTGTAGACTTGTATCACGTCCCCTCTGAGAAATCGCCTTTCTACAGAAACATTCATAACTCCTTCAGCCTCTCCTCATAGCTCTTTTCCCTCAAACCAGAAATCATCCTTGTGCTCTACGTTGCACTCTCTCTAGCATATCAAAGCTTTCTTTAAAATAATGCGGCCAAAACTATGTGCACAATAGCCTATTACTGGACCTAACATAGCTATTATACAGCTTTACTTATTACTTCCTTGCTCTTGGTAAACAACATATGCTATTTTATTATGCCCAGCATCTTATTAGCTTGATTTCTAGCTTCCAAACATTGATTAGCTATGCAAATTACTGCTTATAATCAACACCTAAATCTTTTTCTTGGTCCACCAACTCCAAGCCACTCCCCATCATATCGTAGTTTAAAACTTTTATTTGAGTACCTAGGTGAAGAACCCTTACACTTTTTATATTAAAATTCATTTGCCGACTTATCTTGCCGCCACCAAGAAGTTTATCAAATCATTTTGAATCTATTGCATCTTCATTTCCTAACTGAAGTGGCCACTTTAGTATCATCTGCCAACCTTAGAAACCTTGCATTAAGTCCCTCCTCATATACCTATATATATATATATACTATATATATATATATATTATATATATATATAATTATATAATTATATATATATTATATACTATATATATAATATATATATATATATACAATTTATATTATACTGAACTTGAATATTAATACCCCACAATAGTGATAGAAATCATTTAGCCACATATTATTCTAAGACAAGATAATAAAATTGTATATATAGGTATAAACTATATATAGGTATAAACATAAAGTTTCACACTTGAACACCAGATATAAAGTATAAAGGAAGAATAGATTGAACATCACAAGTAGAGCATTCTTTACGAGAGTCACACTGACAGTCAGGGATAATATTAGAATAATTAAGATGCTTTTATATCTTCCTGTTATGATAGGATAAAATGATGAGATCGTCAATGGCCTCTGAATCACTGTCAGTGGTCAGAGGATGATTTTGGTTCAAGCATTTCACATATAGACGAATGATGTCTCAGTGAATTGCAAAAGATGCAAGGCTTGACCATTAAACATTCAGATATAGTATGATTTGATAAGAAAACAATTTAAACAAAATGGTTATTGACAAGTATTGAGTCTCAAAGAAGGAGTGGAGCATTGTCTCACACTCAAAAGCATAATGCCTTTGTTTACAGTATATACATTTAATATGAAGATAAGCACATTCAAGTAGTGATATAGTATTTTTTACAAGTAAATAATAGTCGACACATTTACGGCTTTCTTCCAGTAAAGCCTTTTCAGAAGTAATGGTTTTTTGTATGAGAGGATTATACCTCTTCAACTCACCATTTAAGTAATTTATTTGATCAACTATAAGTAAATATTTGTATATTAAAGGGTATCTCTCATCAAATAATTTTTTGGCCTCTAAACAGATATCATCTATTAAGAGCCTTGTTGTTTCACGTTGGTCGTGAAGTGATTTGGTTTTTGGTATATTTTTAATTTTATTTTTAAGGGCACAAATGGTGTCCCAAATAGAAGCGTGCCGATTGTAAGTTTCATCGGCCTCAAGGAATATATCCTCCTCTTCTATAAACTACAAGTTTGTCGTTAATGTTTTCCAAATCAAAATCAATTTTTCTAACTTTGATAAGTAATCAACCTGAGTGGTATTCAGGTATGAATATAAATGCCAAAAAGTCGGCTTCGTGGAGGCTCCCCTCTACCGAGACTTCGTAAATTTCTCTCCTCTGTGTGAGAGTGCTTTATAAAGACCTCAAATTTCAGCTGCCGAAAGGTCGAAGATGGAGAAAGCCATGCGACTTCAAAATATTAAATCTTGTTGCAAAAATAGTATACATATAATGAAGTACAAGGACAATATGGATTGTACAAGTAAAAATATTGTACCAGTATAAGTACTTAGTACATAAAAATGTGTCTTGAGACACAAAAAAGATATCAAATTTTTCAAAACTATAAGATTAAATGTATTTTTCAAACTATAAGATAAATGTATTTAATACAAGTACAATACAAATTGTACAAGTAAAAATATTGTACAAGTACAAGTACTTAGTACATAAAAATGTGTCTTGAGACACAAAAAAGATATTAAAATTTTCAAAACTATGAGATTAAATATAATTTATAATGTTCAACAAAAAATGTTGAACCGATGAACCGTTCTCAGATGTACCGGTATAAGGCGCTGGAAAATATTGTATAAAAAAATTTATACATGAAAGTGTCTCGTGACACAATAAAAAATCAAATATATAAATTAAATTTTATTTTTATATAATATATATATATATAGTATATAATATAATATATATATAAATATAATAATATATATATAATATATATATATATATAGTATATATATTATATATAAGTAATATATATAATATAATATATATAATATATATAGTATATATACCGTAACGGTAAAATATGAATACCTATACGAGGTATCACTGAAAAGTATATAATATACTCAAAATATATATAAATATATAAACTATTGTTTATAAAAAAAATTATTGACCCTACGATCAGTGAGTGGTGGATATAGAATATATATATAATATAAATAATTTTATGAAATATTAATCACTTTTGTGAAAATATTTAAATATAAAATTATCACTAAGTTGATATTTTAATAACACACAATATTTATAAAATATAAATTTAAAACTAAAGCTGATAAAAAATATGTGAAGCAATCTTTTCACATACAAGAGAAAATATTTTTAATAAAAAATAATAAATGGTGAGTTCAAAAAAACTTCCAATTGAATTAAAATTATTTTTAAATTGAATATATGACTATAGATATAAAAGTGTAGCCAGTTTTATATATAATTATATATATATATATATATATATATATATATATAATATATATATATATATATATATATATATATATATATATTATTAATATATATAATATTATATTATATATAGGTGATATTTGGTCGATATTACCACCAATGTCATAAAGAGTTTTATAATTTTATATATAGTACTAATATAATTTTTTGAATATTAAAAATATTTTTAGTAAAATATTTTTTAAAGAAAATAACTGTAGTAAGTTATTTATTTGAATTTTTATAAATTTTTAAAGTTTTTAAAGAAAAATAAAAAATCCCCTAAGTTTGGGGGAAAATTATTTTGAAATTCCCCGAAAAAATTAATAAATATTTTAATTGAATGTCCTCTATGGAACCAATAAATTTGGATGTGAAAAACTGGAGACTTATTGTCTCTCGTAAGCTCCCACACACAAAAAGAAAACCTCATATAGAGGTACAACTACTGTAATTAGTTTAAGGTAATTTTAATTTTTGGGGAAAAAACCAACAAAGTTGGATTTGCACTCGGGTACAAGTGGTCGTACAAACACCACTAATTTACCTTGTAGGCAAAGCCTATGCACAAGATAAACCCCTGTGGGTAAACAACCGAGGGGTTACCTAAGTTGTTTAAGGTTATTTAATTGTTTAAGGGTGAAAGTTGTTTAAGGGGAAAATTATGTTTAAGGGTATATATATAATGACACGAAGTCACAAAATATAAAAATTTATATAAAAAACTATTATTAAAAAATAGTTTAAAAAAGCGCCAAAACGGTTGTTATGTAAAAAAATGATTTTTAAATTTTTTATGAATATTTTGGGTGAAAGTTCGTGTGCCAAGTATTTAGGCAACACAAAAGTTGGGCGCCACTTAAAATGTGGCGCAAATTAAATGTTTCTAAATGGGGGCGTGAGTTAAAGCACGTTGGGCGCCAATTAAAATGTGGGGATTAGTGACCTAGTCCCAGGTAGCTGGGCTAATGAAGACCAGATCACCAATCTACATTTATTCCCACTTCCAAACAAATCTCTGGCGCGGTACCACTTTCGCTCGATTAGTTTAGAAGTGGCCAATGAATAGTGGAGTATAAATGTTGTATATATATATTATACTCGGGGACTCGTTGACCAGAGTAATAATATATATAATTATATATTACAAAACCGAATCGAAAAAAAATATTGATCCTTATGCTACTGCTGATATAGACCGAATGCTCAGTAAAAGAACCCGAGTTTGGAGTATTGTTTTGAATGATCTTAGATGTAATTTTAATTTGTGGGGCGGAAGAAAAAGTTTATTCGTATATTAAATTAATATGAAATTTATTTTCTAAGTTGTTGAAAAAAGTTATTGAGTTTATTTTTTATGGAAGTCGCTTTAATATTTGAAATTTATAAAATTTTCATTGCGAAGCTATTTCTGAATTTCCGAATGTTGTAAACTTTTATCGAACAAGATGTAGTATAATTTTATATCTTCTGTGACTGGAACAAAGATGAAAAGAAACTTTAGTCAAATTCCGAAGATAAAGACAATAATAAACAACAATTATTTATTGTGATAACATTAAAACAATAACAGCTACTCCAGACTTCATAAAAATTAGTACTATGAAAGCAATAATAATATACAATAATAATAATAATAATAATTAATAATAATAATAATAATAATTAATAATAATAATAAACAATAGAACGCATTACTAGCTACACTAACAAAAATTGATATCGATATAAAATAATAATAATAATAATAATAAATAATAATAATAATAATAAATATTATTATATAATTGTAATGACTACCAATAATAATTATTTATTTGTAGAATCGTCATCTCTAGGAAATGCAAAGCATCTGTAGAAGACAAATTTCCAATTAATAATTTTTATTTTAGGTTCCTAATGTTTCTCGTTTCTGTCAGAAAACAGGAAAACAAGAAGAAACCGTAATAAGCAAATGTCTAATTCTTGGAAACTAATATTATTACAAGACAGGTTGAAGCCTCTGTCTGGGGGTTCTAATATTTGCTCCACCACCACGGGAAACTAATATTACCAAACCACTAGTTAAATTTTATCATGCACGGAAATTGCAGCGTGAAAGTTACACAAAGTTCAGAAGCAGACAAAAGATTCAAGGCATAGTTCATTATATATAATTATTAATGAACAACTATATATGGAGATATAATATAATATAAATAATATGACAGACTTAATATATATAAGAAATTAATTATGAATTAAAGTTTCAAGACAATTCAATAAGAACAAAGAATTAATTTCAATGAATCCAAATACTCCAATAGACATAATAATATATTAGTATCAAAATATTTGAACCTATAGAAAATAATATCGATACAGCAGAATCAACTATTCACCAAAGCTAATTTTAATATTTTGAATATAATAATTTTGGTATTATAAATAATACCAATTCGTACAGAATATATAATAAGATACGAAGTTATAATACATAATAAACTCACAAGAGGAAGGAAGAGTATCCAAAAAGACAATAAATATAATAGAAGATTTACAGTATCGAGTCTGCTCACCCAGAAAATCAAAATTACTTACATAATGAAATATAATATGAGACTATATTTATTAGATTTTAAATATGATTAATTATAATATAATATAAATGTAATTATTTCCAATCAAAATATATACACGCAAACTCTCATAAGAACATTTAAAATTTATTAACACTATAATCTACAGAAAGGCAAATAAATATAATATGACCTACATATTATTATAATATGAAATATAATAGTAAGTCTTTTAATAGAAACGAAGAAATATATTTCTCTATATATATATATATTAATAAACAAATATTTAATATATATAGAAATTTATACTAAACAATTCCCACCATATTAGAATATTTACTCCACACAAATCCTATTATACCTATAATCAATTTACCCATAATATATTAGCATATTATTATAAGACATAACTTATAGGAAGAATAGATGAAAGAGATTTATAAGATATAGAAAATATATGTATAAAATAAAAATAACACAAAAAACAGTTAACATACAGTTGGAAAAATGAGTTAATGTAAATAAAATACTATTTAAGACTTTCAGAACCGAGAGAAAGAGAGAAGAGAGAAGAAGATATATAGAGATAGCCAAAAACTACGAAAGAAATTATCTCACACATACAAATACTAGAGACAATAAAAATTAAGACCGAGAAATAAAAAAAGGAGCACGCAATTGAGTAATATAGACCATGATTAATATATGAATCCAAGAAGTATATGATATAAAACGGTATACAAATAACGTAGGCAATCGGATAATCCAAGAACTGATGAAACATATATCTATAAGAAATAACTTCAACAAATTATATATATACAGAAACATACGAGAAAAGTCACTATATCAAAATTGAGTCACCAATTAGAACAACTCAATAATCAGAGAATCTGAATTCATAATATAACGTTAAAAAGCACTTATCAAAAAATACATATGAACAAATCAAAAACTGAAGCATTTTTTACTAATATCGAAATAGACAGAAAGGGGATAACACTAAAGTCAATAATGCGGATTCCCTTAGGGAGGTCCAGGGGGGGAAAGGACGATAATAAATAGAATTCTACAGCCAAAAATTTCTAAAAAATCAACTGTTTAAACGAAGGAAAAGTATTTCAATATTATACCGCTTAATATTACAAAAAAAAAAGATTCAACAGCCCTGACTAAACATCGAATAGACGCTCACTGAAATGGCGGCGAACCTCTAAATAAAGAGAAGCTCACGGAAAGCAAGCTCAATCAAAAATAATGAAACTACTTAACTGCATTATAAATGAATCTCGAGTAACTATCTTGAGTTAGGGTAATACAAATAAAGTGGACGGAAAATCTGTCGAACAGTACAGTAATTAAGATATTGCCTCAACTCAGCTACGCTCAATCGCTTAAATCCACGAGAAAATGCCGAGACGATGACATTAGCAATAATTAAATAAATCTCAATTTTAACTATAAGTTTAATAATAAATAAATAATCAAAAGATAGCAAAATAAAACTATATAATAAATAAAATAAATATGATTTGAACAAACTAGAATTTAATTTTGTAAAAAATCATTAGAAGTTTACAACAGACTTTTGACAACAATCACATGTTGTTAACTAGATATGTTTATTCTCAGAGAAATTACATAATAATGGTTTAAAAAAAATTTTTTAATAAAGATAATTAACAATTTAACAATAACTCAGATTCTGTATGTTTTTCTGATTAATTTGATATAAATTATTCTCTTTTTTAGGACAACTGTGAGTTTGAAATATGTTAGAATTCAATGTAGAAAAAAAGAAAATGTTCAACAGTCAAACTTGACCTTATCTATATTAAAAGGAGAGTCAATATAGACCAATATATATCAAATGAAAGGTTAAAGTGTTGGATTCAACTTAAATATTCAACCACTCCGCCTATCCGGAAACCACCGGCAATGAGGGAGTAAGAGAAAACACCTCATATTATGCATTAATTTCCAATATGATGGCCTATTTTTTGTAGCGGCTATTATGTTTATAATTACGAAAAACTACAGCTTTTAAATCGATGTTCAGACCTTTGTTCCATCTCTCTTCTTGTG
>JABUQX010106360.1:45000-47320 GCA_015478945.1 Trachelipus rathkii | reverse complement strand
AATTATAAGACACCAGCTGATTTACACTGATTTTCATGAAACTTATAAGAAATGTTGTAAATGATCCGTAGTGAACGAAAGTTTTAAAAATAAATTTAGAAAATGAGCCTGAAAAAAGTTGTCTGCAAATTTCATACTTCATGACTAATACTGCCAGATGCTTCAATTTGTTAAAAAAATTATATGCTTATATATACTTTTGTTACTAAAGAATAAAGATATATTTTATATTTCCAGCACTCACGGGTCGGTGGGGCACGGGGAGGGAAGCTCCCTGTAAATTATGCATTCATTTACCGCGCTTCCATGTGCCATGCATTATTTGCATCTAAAGTTCTAATAAATGCTATTATTAATGCTCTAGCAATTTTTTAATTTTTACGTATTTTTAAATTAAAAAAATGACACCCATTCTTGCTAAACACAACAGTCTTCATATTATGATATATATATTATATATATATATATATATATAATAATATATATATATATATATATATATATATAATATATAATATATTTATATATATTATAAATATATATATATATATATATTATATATATAATATATATATTTATATATATAATAATAAATAATATACATTATATATATATATATATATATATATATATATTATATATAGTATATAATAGTATATATATATATATATGATATATATACTATATATATATATATATATATATAACTATATATATATATAATATGAATAAATATAGTATAGATCAGTGATTCCCGAAAAGTTCAAGCATGTAACTAGAAAACTATAACAACTACAGGAAAATAAATAACAGTTTTTATTAATCAGGAAAGAAATTTTTACCGCAGAAATTAAAAAGAATTATAAAAGTAATGGTTTTAAAAAAATTTAAAATTTTTTAAAAAATCTTGAAAATATTACAGTTTTTTGAGAATTCGATGATGCCGCTCACTACGACTGATGACGGAAAGTTGCCATGTTTGAATTTTTTTTTTTTTTAAAACACGGACAAATACCCACGGGTAAAAACAAGAACGATGATAGAGCGCGGTTTCTCGGCCCCTACCTCCGGTAAAAATGTCTCTGATTAATGAAATGATATTTATTTTCGTGTATATGTTAAGTTCGAGTTACATTGCCTGAAACTTTCGGGATGCTGCCTGGCCTTATATATATAAATATATATATATATATATATATATATATATTAATTATATATATTATATATATATAGTATATATTATATATATATATATATAGTACTATATATATATAATTGTTAGAAATATTTATCATGTATTAAATCTCCTATTCCTATTAATTGCTTTTTATAAAACTAAGGGATTTAAAATAGTTACAAAAATTTAAGGGTATTTCTTGTCACTCTGTGTTTTTTCACTAAGATTTAGAGACTTTCTTGGTTTGGAAATATCTATTATTAGGCAACATACAGGACAAGCTTTAAAAAACCCCCTCACCCCCCCCCCCCCCCCCCCCCCTGGACAAGCTTTAAAAAAGATAAACAAAAAGTAGGCACTTATAAAAAATGGTTTAACGCGGAAAAAGTTTAAATTCTTGCTAGTGAGCGAGTTTTTGTAGCGAAAGCTATTAAAATATTTATACAGTTATACTAATGAAGAAATAAGTAACGTTAAGTATTAATTTAATTGAACAATAGTTTCTGGTTCAGGTAATGATGAAGGTATTATTATTAATAGAGAATTTTAGTTCCCAAACGTAAATTAGGCCTGGAGCTTTCTTTTATTCTACTTTACCCTTTCTCTATCCTAACCCTATCTCCCTAAGCCTGGTTTTAGTTTTGGGCATTTCTCTATGCCTAGAATTTTTATTATTTACCTTTGAGCTAGAAATTATCCTAAACTACTTATACACTACCTTAAGCCTTATACTTTACAAGGCGTCGCTCCAAGTTTATTTCTTGGAAATCATTACTTAAAACTATTATCTTATATATATGGTGAGTTTTTACTTTATTTTGTTAACTTTAAGCAAATAGGCTAGATTTGAATAATTTTTAATAGGCGATCCTTCTTTACAGGAGTGAGCAGTTCACTTAACTGTTCTAATTTGCACTTTAGAAAGTTCTGCCAAGAACATTTCCAATAATATATATATATATATATATATATATATATTATAAAACCATATATTCTATGTATATATATATATATATATATATATATATATATATATATATATATATATTATATAATATATATATATATATATGTGCGTGTGTGGTCTCAGCTAATGTGCAACAACGGAATATTTCCGTAATGATGTCAATTATTTAGAAACTT
>JABUQX010106360.1:37500-40000 GCA_015478945.1 Trachelipus rathkii | reverse complement strand
GCGGAGTGAGGCAGGGATGTGCTATGTCTTCCTGTGGTTATTCAATTGTATATGGATTGGGTTTTGAAAGAATTAGAGGTGGGTGGCAGGATATAGGGTTAGAATGTGGAGAATGGAAGAGAGTGAAGGTGCCCTACCATATATCGGGATGATTTGCATTGTGTGTGTGAATCGAAAAGAGTTTAGAGATTTAGTGAGAGATTTGATTAGGATGTGAGTGAAGATGTGAGTCGTAGATAAGAGGAGGTTGATGGTGTGAGTGAGACAGTCCTCGGTGTGAAGTACGTTTGAGGGTGAGCAACTGAAACAAGTGTCTGAGTTAAATATTTAGGATATATGTTGGATATAACGAAACAGATGATGCAAGTGTAGTAGGGAAAGTTGTGAATTGGCAGGAAGTGCTGGTGCAATTAATCGTTGGTGATGTAAAAGGCCTAAGTCTGAGTGCCACTAGGTCTTTACATGAAGTATGTGTTTACCAGTATTAATGTATATAGTGAGAATATGGTCTTGGAATAAGAGTAGTGATCTGAAGTAAATGTGTTGATGACAATTTAGGGCGTGTAGTGTGTGAAAGAATTAAAAATGAGGAATGAACGTATTAGAGAGTTGTGTTGTGTGAAGAAAGGGATAAATGAGAGAATAAATGAAAGTACGCTGAGATGGCTTGGTCATGTGGAAAGGATGGATGACAATAGGTTGGTTAAGGGGATGTACAGTGGTGTGTGTTGGGAATCGACCGGCTGGAAGACCGAACAAAAAGTTGACTGATTCAGTAAAGGAATGCCTGGAGGAGAAAAATGTAAGTTTGGCAGAGGCGAGAAGAAAGGTGCATAATAGGAGTGAATGACGGGGTTTTGTAAATAGGTATGGTTGTGGCCCACCTGGGCCAAGGGATGAACCCCACACTGACGAGATGCCCTAGTGAGGGTCCGTCGCGGTCCCGTGATGCTCTAGGGTGGACTTTCTGACTGCGACGAGTTCTCACTAATAGGTATATTAGTATATATAGGTATATATGACTTGTGTCATGTTCTTCTACTACTTTTCTTTTTCCGGTGCATGTAAGCACCTTACCCCAGTCTTGGGGAAAGAAAGTGGATTATATATATATATATATATATATAATATATATATATATATATATATATAAGTATATATATATATATATATTGCTAATATATATATATATAGTATTATATATATATATATATTATATTAGATAATATTATATATATATATATATAATATACTATATATAAGCATTGTATAAAGCTTAGTAATTTTATACCATAAAAATAGCATTAAAATATAAAAATTAAATAATTATATAAATTGTAAGGTAATTTTATCTGAAATTATGTTTTTAACTGCCAATAAATGGTTAGCGGCCTCTGGCAGCCTTCAGTAGTGAAAAAAAAAATTTCTTAGCGATAGAATTAGCTGATTTGCGATAGCTGACTGGCGAAGCAGAAAAAGTTGCGGAATTGCGGAATTTCGATAGCGGACTGGCGAAAAAGAAAAAGTTGCGAAATTGCGGAATTGCGATAGCGGACTGGTGAAGCTGAAAAAGTTGCGGAATTGCGAATGCCCTACAAAGTTAGCGGAATTGCGAATTGCGGACTAAAAAAAAAGTTGCGGGTGCCCACCTCTGTTAGTTTATAAAGAACTTGTTTTTTATGTTATGTTTATCCGAAATGATACTCGAAATGTGATATGAATCAATAGATCAATAGATCAAAAGATTATGGGAAGGTGGACAGAGGGGGGAGGAGGATGGGGAGGGTGGTTTGATTTACCGATTTACTGACTTACTGCTTTAGGGTATGTAAAAGTACAAGTTTTTTTAATTCAGTTATAAACGTGAAAAGAATAAAAAAAAATTAGTAAAAAACAAAAACGATTTAAACAAATAAAACAAAAATAAATAAAGTTTTCAGTTAGTTATAAAAATTTACTTAGATGAATTATCAGTAGATCATAGATGGGCTGGGTGGCGAGGGTAGGATGGGTGGTTTGATTTACTGATTTACTGATTTACTGATTTACTGCATTAGAGTGTGTGAAAACGTAATTTTTTTACGTTATAAACATGAAAAGCATAAAAAATTAGGAAAAAATTATATTTTTAAACAAAATAAATTAAAAATAAATAAAAATAATAAAAATTTGAAAATAAATTAAAAAAAAAATTAAATTGAAAACAAAAATTAAACACAAAGAATAAATGTAAAATTAAACTGTATAAATATAAAAATAGAAAACAATATATGTAGATGACGTTATAAAAGAAAACGAGATTTTGAAAATAAGAAATGTCGGTCTGAGGCTAAACGAATGTTTACTAACTCAGCACCACATCGGCTGCAGCACCGGTGTCGCACCAAAAAGTTTTTATATTCGTTTGACTGGTAAAAATACAGACAAGGTTATGATAAATTTTTGTTAAATATTACCATTGTGTTAATGTAAAATTAACATGATATGTTAGAGATATATG
>JABUQX010106360.1:30000-32500 GCA_015478945.1 Trachelipus rathkii | reverse complement strand
CACTTCTTTAGGAATCTTATTAGCTGGGGACTTGAATAAATTAATAAAAAATTTGCCATATTTGAAGTATATAAAGAAATTTACTGAGCAGGCCGACTTGCTCGCAAAAAATGTCAAAATAGAAAACCAGATTGAATGACTAGAAATGGATTACTCAATTTCATCTCTAGTTCAAAATAATAATACTAGCATAGAATTGGATGATGATCTAGTAAATAAAAATTTAAATGATTTATTAAATTATGATAGTTTTGATTGTCCTAAAAAATTCTCAGAGCTAAACATAGAACTTATAAAACACTTGATTACAAATACAGATGTAGATATGGATACAGGTCGGTTGATTATGCCTTGTTTATGGAATAATAAATTAATAAAATTTTTGCCAAATAATTTTTATTTGGCTAATTCTGTATTGAAATCAATACTTAAAAAATATAAAAAAGAGCCTCTAAAATTAGAAGCGTATAATACTGTCATTTTTGACCAACTTAACCAAGGTATCATTCAACCTGTTGAAATAAATACAGTAAAAAATAATAACAAAGTTTCATTTTTAGCTCATAATGCAGTGTTTAGAGATCATGTAGAAACGACAAAATGCAGAATTGTATATTTGTCGAACCTATGTGATAAAAATCAACCAACTAATTTATCACATAATAATGTTAGCTTACCAGGACCTAATTTAAATAATAGATTGGATATCGCATTAACACTACTTAGGTTCAATCAGTATCTGCTGGTATTCGATTTGGAGAGGGCTTATCACCAGATTAAATTGCCTTGGGAGGATACAGAAAAATTCCATTTTTTGTGGTTCAAAAATATAAAAGAGAATGATTTTAGTATTGTTTCTTATAAATTAATGCGACTTCCGTTTGGTATTAGATGTAGCCCTTCCATTCTCATGGTAGCACTTTACATAATATTAATATTGCATGTTCATACTTGTGATGAGTTTGAATGTGAACTTAGGAAGATTTTGTATAACCTGTCTTATATGGATAACTTAGGTTATTCTTCATCTTCTGAAAGTGAAATTATTCTTGCTTATCATAGGTCTCATGTAATATTTAACAATTATGGGTTCAATTTGCAACAATTTCATAGTAATTCACCAGAGTTTAAAAAATTAAATTATAGTGAGTTAGACAATAATAGTAGTGTGGATGAGCCTATAAATAATCACGTAAAACTATTGGGAATGATGTGGGATACTCATAGTGATACCTTGTATAATAAAAATAATGAAATGGATCCCAAAGCAAACACTTTGAGATCTATTTTATCTACTATAAATGGTCTATTTGACCCACTAAATATTGGGCTTCCTGGGAAGAATAGAGCTAAATTATTTTTACATAAACTACAAAATAATAAAGATATAACTTGGGACAAAAAATTAGATAGTAATTTACTAAAAGAATATAAAAATATTTGCTCACAATATAATAAAAGCAAAAAACCAGAACTAAAAAGATTTATTGGGGATTATGCTTCTTCATATAATATTATAGCATTTACTGATGCTAGTAAAACATTATGTAGTGTCTTATACTTACAAAATACAGATAATAGTGAGCTGCATTTTTTGTGTGCAAAAAATAAATTAATTTCAAATAAAAATAATAACAGATCTATTCCAGTTCTAGAGCTATTTGCGGTAAAATTTGGAGTACAATGTCTAATAGAAATGTTTGACAATTTAACTAATACTTTCACACCTTTAAAAATAAATAAATTACATTTATATACTGATTCAATGGTAACATTGAATTGGATTATAAATAAAATTGAAAAATTAAACAAAATTGAAAGAAAAGGAACCATTATAAATAATCAGCTGAATTTTATTGAAACTGCATGTGAAAAACACCCGATAACTTTTCATCATTGTGAAGGATCTCAGAATCCTAGTGATTATGTTACTCGATGTGTTTCATATAAGGTTTTATTAAAAAATTCACTTTATTTAAATGGACCTGTATTAAATAACAATAATGAAAGGTTAAAGGTCACTGTTCCAAATCCCTTATATAATAATAATAATACAGATTTTAATATTTATAATATTCAAACTTTTTCATATGTACCCTTATTTAAATTAGATAGGTTTTCTTCATTGAATAAACTATTTAAAGTTTCACATTTTGTAAGAAAATTTATTCATAATTTAAAGCTTAAAGTACATGAGAAAAACCCCACTTTGTTTTCCAATTGTGACCCAAATGCCATATGTTCATATGAAGAAAGTTGTAATGTCATTTTTAGGCAATATCAGCTAGAAAATTTTTCAGAAACATATCAATATTTAATAAACCCCCAAAAAAATAAAGAGACAAATTTGGTCACACAACTTAATCTTTTTCTTGATAAAAACAATATAATTAGAGTAAAGAGTAAATTTGCAAACTTAGATGCTGATTTTAATCAAAAAAATCCAATATTGTTGCATAAAAATCACTCTTTAACAGACATAATAATTAAAGAATTACAT
>JABUQX010106360.1:0-12500 GCA_015478945.1 Trachelipus rathkii | reverse complement strand
CTGTTGATAATTCGTTAATGCAAAATATACAAGTACATTTTATTTTATAACCAGTTTTATTTGCTATTTTAAAATATTTCCTGGCAATTAATGGATTAATAAATTCTTATCACTGAATGGCATGCTTGTATAAAAAAATAAATAAATAAAAAAAAGTAGCTCAAGACTTTAAGAATATAGAGACAGTAAGAAGCCACATGGGCCTATCGAGGCTGTCCCAGTCAACCCACCAACCAAACATCCTCATGCAAATCCACAAAGCACCCTAGGGATTGTCAAATTACTGTAACTAAAAATCTATCAATTTGGCTTAGTCAAAAATAATAAAATATATATATATATATATATATATATATATTATATATATATATATATATATATATATATATTATTATATATATATATATATATATATATATATATATATATAGGGAAAGTTCTATATTTGAATCAGCTCATATTTTCTTTGAAAAAATTTTTTCTAATTAAAAAAATTTCTAAGTTCAGAAAAGTTAAGTTTAAGTTAAGTTTTTAAGAAAAATTCTTTAGTGGGCAAGCTTTCTGGAATTATACCAGGGAAGGCTTGCCACTAAAGGAATTTTCTTTAAAAAACTTAACTTACTTTTCTGAACTTAAAATTTATTTACCGCTTAGAGGATGATTTTTGAATTCCAGAAAATATGACTTGGTTAAAACTTGCGAACAAGAGCTTACCAGTAATACATCTATATATATATATATGACAATAGAACTGACCTCATAATTATTATATATATATAATATATATATATATATAATATATATATATATTATATAATATATATATTTATTATATATATATATAATACCCAAACCATCCACATGCATTAATAACTAAGTTATGGTTATACATGCAATCATGTCAGACAAACCTTTCAGAATCTATGGAACACATCAACGACACTGCCAACCCTCTATTTCTACTTTCGTTTTAAGAAAAAAATTTCACGTTGTCAAATATTCAGTAATCTCGCAGTTTAATCTAATTCATACTTAGATATGATTTTGTAGTGGTCATTTTCTATTAGAGGAAACAAATTGAAACTTGTTGTTTGAAGATTATTAGATTGAAAGGATTATAAAATTGAAAGCAAGGAATATTGGGGATAGCCATTATGTCCCCAAAGGTATGCATGTTGTTGATGAGACAGTAATTTGATCGGAACATGTGGCTTCTTATTGTCTCTAATTTTATTGATTTATAAAATTTAAGAACTGAAATTAAAATTGACCGTAACAAGAATTTTCCTGTAAATTTATATCTTAGTTTCGTAAAGACAAAATGAGTATGCCTTAAAATTTTGCTAATATTGAATACTTCAAGCGGTGTTTATTTTACTTGAAAGAAGTTAGCGCTTGAAGAATATATTCATAATCAGACTTAGAAGCAAAAAGCTAGCTTTTCCCTTGTGGGAATTTAGTAAGAGAATAGAAGTTAGTAAGGGTAGCACGTACTACAAGGGTAGTTTAAAGTTGGTAAAAGATAATACTTTGATTATTATTATATTATTAATTAATTATATTATTATTATTATTATTATATTATTATTATTATTATTATTATTATTATTAATTTTAATTTTAATTTAATTTTAACCACATATATTAAAGATATTACTCCACTATGCCAACAAGCATCAGCGCCAATATCAGTGATGCAACTGTTTTTGTAATTCATAAAAAAAAAAAAAAAATCAAGACATGACGCCTGCAATCATATTTGTCAAAACAAGAATGAACATGTTTCACGAATTTTTTATCTTGAGTTTTTAAATATGTTTACAACCCTTTTATTTAGATTTTAAACGTAATATCTAAATACTTTGAAAAGTAGTTAAATACTGCATTTAAATAGATTAATAGAAATGTATATACTAAATAGAATTTTAGATAATTAAAGTATTTAAATACTGCCCAGCTGATATAATTATATATATATATATATATATATATATATATATATATATATATATATATATATATATATATATATATATATATATATATATATATATATATATATATATATATCAGTGGCGACTCATGATGGAAATGGATGGGGTGCGATTTCACATATATAGCGTCAGGCGGGATGACTTGGACCACTTTAGGTATAACTTTGTCTTCCGACTTTCCCTTAATGCACTTTTTGGAATTTTTTTTTTCTGAAATTCAAGACCATATAGCGTCGGGCGGGGTGACGCGGACCACTTTAGGTATAACTTGGTCTCCCGGACTCTCCTAATGGCACCTTTTTGGAATTTTATTTTTTTTGTAAATCACGGCCCTATAGTCGGGCATAAGCACACAAAAAAATAATAATGTTAATTCTAAAATAAAAGTTTTAATAAAGTTTGAATAACGCCGAGTCAGCCTGACCGTGGATGGGGTGTGAAGCGGACCACCATTGAGGGGGTGACTCGGACCAATCTGTTTAAATTCGCTCTTTTATGTTATAATTCAATTTATATTTTAATTTTTTACTAATATAATAATTATTAATCATCATTAAAATTCGTAATAAGTAATAAAAATGTCAATTATGATAAATAAAATAAGAATATAAATTAAGGTGGCCGATTTCACCCCTCTCCGCCCAAAAATTTTGAAACTTTTTTTGAATTCGTTTTTTTTTTATTAAAATTTATTTTTTTTAAAAAAATTTCTCTTAACTATATAAGTAACTTTTTATTACATTTAAAATAAATATACGTAATAAAAATGTCAATAATAATACGTAAAATACGAAAAAACAATGGTGGTCCGAGTCCCACCCCTCCATCAATTTTTTACGGCGGGGTGAATCGGACCAAGTTAGGCCCCGTTTTTTTTGCCACTAATAGCTTGGATCAAAAAAAATTTTACTTTGCCAGTTAAAGCTAACATTAATCGAGTGTATCCACTGAAAAAATAATTAAAATCCGTCCACAATTTTTCATTTGTATGAGAAAGTTAAAAAAACTCGCCTTCTTCAAAACTGAAGTGTATATTGAAGGAAATTTTGTACCCTTAATTTCTAACATTTTTTAAAAATATAAAAAACTCTAGAATTAATTATGATCTAAATAAAACTTGTAGTACTACCGCGTACGGCTATAAAATGAGCGAAAGTTTTTTTTTTTTTTTATTATTATTATTTTTTATTTTATTTAGAGTGGACCGAATTACCACCCTTCCTAAAGAGGCGGGCCTGGTCACCCCGCCCGACGCTTAGTAGTTAATAAAGCACACAAAAAAATAATAATGTAATTCTAATAATAAAAGTTGTTATTTAAAGTTTAATAAAGCTCATCAAGCCTGGAACCTTTGGAGGGTGTGAATCGGACCACCATTGAGGGGTGAATAGGACCATCTGTTAAATTCCTCTTTTACATATAAATTCAATTTTTATATTTTAATTTTTACTTAATATAATATTGTTTATCATATTAAAATTAGTAAAAAAGTAATAAAAAGCAATAATGATAACATAAAATAAGAATAAAAATAAGGTTGGTCCGATTCACCCTCTCCGCTCAAAAATTTTTAGGACACTTTTTGGAATTCGTATTTCATATAAATTTCATTTATTATTTTAATTTTTACTTAATATAAGGGTAATTTTATTATATTTAAAATAATTATACGTAAATAAAAATGTCAATAATGAATAAATATGTAAAATACGAAAAACAATGGTTGGCCGATTCACCCCATCATCAATTTTTTACAGCGGGTGAATTGGCAACCAAGTTAGGCCCTCGCAATTTTTAGCCACTAATACTGTTGGAACAAAAATTACTTTGATAGGCTTTAAAAGCTAACATACTCGAGTGTATTCACTGAAAAAATATAATTAAAATCCATTCACAATTTTTCATTTGTATAACAAAGTTAAAAAAAACTTACATTTTTTCAAAAGTGAAATTCTATTGAAGGGCATTTTGTACTCTAATTTATTATATTGGTTTTAAAATATTAAAAAAACTTACTAGAATTAAAGATGATCTAAAATAAAAACTTGTAGTACTACCGCGTTGCCTATTAAATGAGTTGAATTTTTTTTTTTTTTTTTTTAATATTTTTTTATTTTATTTTAGGAGTGCGACAAATCACCCCTATAAAAGAGGTGGGCCCAGTCACCCCGCCCAACGCTATATATATATATATATATATATATATATATATATATATATATATATATATATATATATATATATATATATATATATATATATATATATATATATTTTTTATATATATAATATCTGTTTATATATAAATATATATCTAAATGTAACCCACCTGTTTTGGTTACGTAAAAATAGCCCACTCTGTATCTCAGTATATATGAGGCATAGAACCAAAAAATTTGGTGCACCTATTAATCCCATCGAGTATGAGTGAAAAAAGGTGTTATAATTGTTCAAAGTTGATTTTTTGAATTTTGGGAAATTTTTAAAAATTTTCAAAATTTTCACACAATTTAAAGGGACTTGGAGTGAATTTTTGGGACTTTTGCAGCCAATGCTGCATTAAGAACTCTGTAAATTATGTTAATATTTAATTAAATTATGTTAGTCCCATCTTTCATCTCATCCCACAGCAAATTTCATGAAATTTTATGCAACCCTTCAACACACACATACCTTCCAAAGTGAACCTCAAATATAGCCCACTTGTATGATAAAAATAGCCCACTTCCAAATTAATTGAAAATGTGCATGTATATGCGCTATAGCTTCTAACAACATGCTGTATGGTTCTTTTTTCTAATCTTTTAGTGTGGGGTCTAAAAAAAAAAAAAAAAAAAAAAAAAAAAATGTAATGTTAAAATAACCCAAAAGTGCAAAATGTTATGCAAAAATAACCCACATAAAAAGTAGCTAGGAATGTACATGAGCCTCACGAACGTACATGAAAGTAGCTCAGTGATGACTTCATATGAAAAACACTCATGAAAGTAGCTGGAAACATGGACATCATATCATGAAAGATGCTCAGGAAGGTACATGAGCACTCAGGAACATACATGAAAACAGCTAGAAGCATTGAAAGTAGCTGGAAACATGGAAAGTAGCTCAGGAAAGTAGTTGAGTGATGACATCATACTGAAAACGCTCAGGAAAAAACATGAGCACTCAAGAATGTACATGAAAACAGCTAAAAGCATTGAAAGTAGCTTGGAAAGTAGCTGGAAACATGGAAAGTAGTTCAGGAAAGTAGTAGCTGAGTGATGACGTCATACGGAAAATGCTCAGGAAAGGTACATGAGCACTCAGGAAACATTCATGAAAACAGGCTAGAAGCATCGAAGTAGCTTGGAAAGGGAGCTGGGAAATATGGAAAGTAACTCAGGGAAAGTAGCGAGTGATGACACATACAGAAAACGCCAGGAAAGACATGGAAAACAGCTAGAAGCATGAAAGTAGCCTTGGAAACATGGAAAGTAGCTAAGTGATGACGTCATATTACATGAGCACTCAGGAAAGTACATGGAAAGTAGGAAAGCTTGGAAAGTAGCTGAGTGATGATGGTCTATAGTATTGAAGGATAGAAACATAGGGTGGTAGGGCGGTGGCAGGGGTTAAGAAATCTCATGAAAAGTACTATGAGCACTTCAGGAACATGCATGGAAAGTAGCTCAGGAAAGTAGCTGAGCCTCACAAACGTACATGAAGGATGACATCATAGTCTAAAAGGCAATGACATCATACGAAAAACAGCTCAGGAATATACGTGAAATATGGAAAGTAGCTGGAAAGTACCTCAGGAAAGTAGGCCAGCATTGGAAAGTACCCACGAACGCAGATGTGGTGCTAGAAAGTAAAAGAAACAAAAGTCTGCATAAAATTAACCAGCTCCAACAACATACATAATTCATTTATTTTAAGGTAATTAAAATTTTGATTTTCTTATTTTAAATTTAATATTTTTTTTTTTTTCTTTATTTTCATTTATATTTAATTAAAATAACGTGTAACATACTTCTAATAACTAATAACAGCATATTGCCACTCTAGAGAGGGTTTTTGGGGATGGGTTATTTTTGTCATACAAGTGGGCTACATTTGCAAACGGCGGGTTATTTTTTTTTTTTGGAGGGGGGGGGTCTAAATAATTACAAAAGTTTTAAAGCAAAATAAATTTTTTTTACTGGGTTATATAGCCTAGGCCTAGCCGTTATAAGAAATGATTATTTAAGTAAGATACATAAAATAATTTAATAGTTATAGCCGAAAATATGAAAAATGGGTTATTTTTAGGTAACAGTACTATATATATATACCGTATATATATATATCCTGTGATTTTTATAAAATATATATATATAATATATATATATATATAATATTATATATATATATATATATCATTAAGGACATTAGGAATATAGAGACAGTAAAAAGCCACATGGCCTATCGAAGACTGTCCCAGTCAACCCACTACCAACATGCTCATGCAAATCCACAAAGCACCTAGGGCTTGTCAAATTCCTGTAATGGTATACTACCCAAATCCACAATTTGGCTTAGTCAAAACTTATGGATATTATAAATATGATACCCAAACCATCCACATGAATTTAAGTATTAACAGTTATTGATCACAACCATGACGCATCTCTAACAATAACTGCTATAACTAAAAACCTGCCAATTTGGCTTTGTCAATATATTATATGATACCCAACGCATCCATAAACGAATCTAAACCATTCTTAAATGTTGCCAATCCGAGTCACACTCAAACCAACCTTCCTGCGTGGTGTCAGGACGGATTCCAAAATTTACAACAAATCCCTATTACTGAATGCATGCTTTCTTATATCAAGATGGCATGCTTTCTTCCTTATTTTCTTATTTTATGCCCCCTGGTCACCTGTCCATGTTCTACTATGAAAAATTTATTGGTCTCTATATCAGGGTTCACACTTTTCTGGAAAGTCAGGGAAAATCAGGGAAAAAAAATAATGGTCAGGGAAACATTTTTAAAATATGCTGAAAGTCAGGGAAATTTATTAAAATTTCCAAACATATGAAGAATGATCCATGGACCAAGTTACATATTTTTGATATATTTTTTTTTCCTTACTGTATAATTGTGGAATGAGAGATGTATTTGATAAGTGAATGAAAAGGATGGGCGAGGAATGACATTCCATAAATCTACTATCCTTTTTCTTTCTATTTTTAGTTCACTATTACCTACTATTCTTCCTATTCTGTTCGTAGAATTGTTCCAAGTTCATCCTTCCGAAATTATAGAAGGTATAGTATTGGTATATGCGATGTGTATTTAGGAACTGTATGACATTTATGACTAATTCTTGTATTATCTTTTTCTTTTTAGGTATATATATATATATAGTTTCTGAGGTGTTTTTTTGAGGTTTGACGAAGTGATTTTGAATTTTTGTGCAGTTAAAGGTATTTATTATTTATTTATAAAATGACTTCTAACAAAAAAACTACCTTCAATGACCAGTGGTTAGATGTACGTCAAAGCTTGAACCATAGGTTAAATATATGCTCACATTCTACAATGTCTCGTACTTAATATATATGGAAAGATTCTTTTTAAGTCCAGTTATAATATAATGCCTGGCTAACATACCAAACAACTAATAGCTTTTGCATTAGATTTACTTGACAAACTTCGTGAATGACCAGACTGAGTGCCAAATCAAAATGACAGCAAAAGATATTAGACAAGCATGTCCTCTTGAAGTACAAGCCAGTCCAATGGCTCTCATCATTGGATCCTATTATAGTTTTTCATCAGCCAGAACAAGCGAAACAAAGATTTGATTTATTGCTAGAGGCATTGTACACCAATAATCCCCGGAATCACAGGATATCTCTGTTGCTGAGAATAAGAAAAAAAGCACTGGATACGTGCGTACTTTGCAGTGAAGCTATATTCTACCCTTGAATTAAAATTCAAAATATTTTTGGTATGGTGTGTATGTCCTTCTATAGAGACTTTGCGATGTGAGTTTTTCTCTCCTTCATAGCCACCAGTCAACTAGAGAATCATAATGTTTATGCGGAAATTTGTGGCCAAATTATTAAATTAGGACTGATATTTTCGCATGGAAATGCGAAAGTGGAAGGAGGGAAGGAGGGTTTCCTATAAATTAAGCAATTTTAGTGGAGAATCTGGTGAAAGAACATAGTTTGATTTCTCAAAGAACAGTGCACCATGCTATAAGAAGATCTCATGAAAGGATTCATAAAGTTCCTATCACTCAAAAAAATGTTGACAATGTAAGAGCTGCCCATAGGAGATATGAAGAACATCTCAGAGTCAAAACAGAAAGAAAAAGAAGGAATAAAAAAGGTTGAAAAAAGAATATTAATACCCATACAGATCAATAAACTTGAAGAGCAGAGAAAGATGTTAAAACTGAAGGCCTTATTTAACAGAAGAAGACGCTATGAAATCAAAAATTCAAATGCTTGTGAGAAGAAAAAGTTAACAAATCTCCCCATTTAGAACTTTTTGTGATTTACAGTGGACGCTATTCACCTAGGCCTATTAATGTAAGCTTTTAATTTTATTTTCTTTTTGTATTAAATAAAACTGTTTTTCTTTTGGAAAAAATAAAAAAGGAGTGCTTTGGACGGTTATGGGTAAGGTATAAGCTGATTACTAAAAAAAAAGTATTTTTTTAATCATCCATGATGATGAACAATTTCTAAAGTAAATTTTCAATAATTTAATTGTATGAACTGAGTAAAAGGCTGCAATAATAATTAATATATTATTTTATACACCAAAAATAACGAAAACGCTGGTCAGGGGAAAATCTTGCAGATTTTGGTCAGGGAAAGTCAGGGAAATCAAATTCAAAAAATTTTAGTGTGAACCCTGTATATTATCAATAGATGTAAATATTTTGTAGACTTGTATCATGTCCCCTCCTTTGGAAGAACAATCGCCTTTCTATAGAAAACATTTCCTAACTCCTTCAGCCGCTCCTCATAGCTTCTTACCCAAACCAGGAAATCATCCTTGTTGTTCTACGTTGCACTCTCTCTTGCATATCTAAGTCTTTCTTTAAATAAGGGCCCAAACTTGTGCACAATACTCTATTACTGGCCTAACATAGCTAATTATACAGTTTACTTATTACTTCTTGCTCTTTGTAAAACAACATTGCGATTATATTATGCCCAGCATCTTATTAGCTTTATTCTTAGCTTCCAAACATTGATTAGCTACTTTTCAGAGATTACTGTTAATAATCCACACCCTAAAATTCTGTTTCTTGGTCCACAGGACTCAAAGCACTCCCCATTCATAGTTGTAGTTTAAAAACTTTTATCTCGAGTAACCTAGGTGAAGAACCTACACTTTTTACTATTAAAAAATTCGATTTGCCCACCTCTATCTGCCGCACCAAGAAGTCCTCACAAGATCATTTTGACCTCTTATGCATCCGTCCACTATCCTAACGGAGGTGGCCCACTTTTGGTATCATCTGCAAACTTAGAAACCTTGGCATTAAAGTCCCTGGTCTAAATCATTTATATATATGAGGAAAAATAGTGGCCCACCAGCACTGAACCCTGTGGGGACACCACTCTTCACCTATTTCCCATGATGATTTATTCCCATTTAGTTGTTACCCACACTGTTTCTATTTCGCAGACCACTCTTTTAATCCAAACCATGTACCACGATCCACCAATACCACATTGCCAATAACTTTTCATCAGCCTTATGGTGGGGAACCTTATCAAAAAGCTTTACTAAAGTCTAAATATACAATACAAACTGGCGATCTCTCCGGTCGATGCAGTCAGGGAATGTATTGCCATAATGTTCTAAAAAGGTTTTTGTCTGACATTGACCTACCTTTCTAAAACCGTGCTTGGTTTGAGTCATACAATACCTTGTTATCTTCTAAATATTTCTCTATATGACCTTTCATTAACTTTTCCAAAACTTAACAATCAGAGATGCTTGTAAGCTAACTGGCCTATGTTTCCCAAATCCTTCCCTTACTTACCTTTCTGATCGCATAATTATACGACAGGTCGCCAACCCTCTGCGCATATTCTACTTCGGTATGGTAAAAAATAAAAAAAGTCAGCCTGTTGCAACTATGATTAAAATAAAATTTATTAAAAAATAAACGAATTATTTATAATTAAATTGTAAATTTTATAATTTGTAAGCTGAAGTCCCATTCTTCTGTTTTGGACTTGCAAATAACTCAATCACAAGATTGTCAAAAGACGAATTGTGGACAATATCTCTTTCCAGTTGCAAGGCAACAAGGGGCATTTCAGTTTTATCTTGCCCCATTGTTGATTCCCAATACGATTTTAATTCTTTTTTTATCTACAAAAGCATTTTTCAGCTTCAACAATGCCATTTGATTAGATATTAAAATTTTAACAACTTTAATATTTCTTCAAAAATCCTGATCCATTCCATTTTCCATAATGTACTTAAAAGGATCAAGAGCTCCTTTCCAGAGTTAAAAATCTTCACTAGAATATATAATTTCAAGTTCAGATTTGTGTCTCAAGATGTTAAAAAATCGATAAACAGTTACGGTCTTTTAAATGCAACTGTGGGAAATGAGGTTCTATAAAATTTAAAGTGTTCACGCTCGAAAAGTGGAGCTGATACTAGATGATCACTAAACAAAAACCTCTCCTTAGACCAAGATATTATTATGTCACACACTTCATGCGCAGCAGCTTTTTTTAAATTCGTTGTAATTGGAAGCATTTAACGATCTCTTCACCTCACAAACATCACACGTTCCCTCAATTACTTTCGTTATGATGGTCATACTGTTTTTAATCTTTCCTAATTCTAATTGTAGTTCACTCACAGCTTGTTTTATAAGAATTATGTCTGCATTTCTTGATTGAATTTTATTATTAAAGAAACTATCTACGTGTGGCATTATATGGCGATAAAGAGTGAGTTTTTTTTAACTTCGTTATAAAATGAAAAATTGTGGATGGATTTTTATGTTCAAAAAACCCATGTTCACAGTTCGGATGTTAAAATTCCATTTCTTTGTTTTTAACAGTTTTTGGAAATTGTTTCCCAATAATTTCATCTAATACAGAGCATCTCTGAGGAGATTGTGAAAAAAGGGTTGGAATTAGTGATATATTTCTAATGAAATCTCCAACTTCTGGAATATGTATATATATATAGTATATATATATATATATATATATATATATACTCATATATAGATGCATATAAATAATGAATCATTATTATATATTATATATAGTATATATATATATACTATATATAATATATATATATATATATATATATCGATATATATATTAATATAGATTATATATATATATACTTCTGCCCCTGGCCCACCTTAATTGGAGGGCCACACTGCTTCCAGAAAGCCGGCCGCCGCCACCGGGCGTGTCCCACAGGTCGAGATAGAGGATACTGAAAATGATTGGCAACGGGTAAATGGCGTTCGATGAGCTGGGTCATTCCTCAGAAGGAAAGGTGCTCTATTGTATCCTGAGAATTGTGGCATTCTGTTGCCAAGTGGGGGAGGTGACGTGTCTTAGTTTAAATCTATGTTATATTGCATTGTGTTAGTCTTCGGGTGATGACCCGAATCTGCACCGAGCAGAGGGTCCATATTATGGCTTCTTCTAGACAGCGTTTCTTCTATTGTGGGAGAGTTTTGGGGAGTGGGCTATTTAATAAAGATAATATATTTGGGCGGTTTTTGAACGGTAAGTGTTTGTAGTGGATTAAGTATGGAAAATATATTTATGTGAGCTCACAGTGGACACATATTGGGAGGGGCTGAGGGGAACTAAACAATTTTTATCAAAAATAGAAGTTGCAAGAATACGTTAGTATATTCGGATCCTTATGATCGGTAATTACTCTGGTATAGAGCTAGTAATCCGGAGCGGTTAAGTTCGAAGCCAGATGACCTCGGTTATATATATATGTCGGAGCCGGAAGCTAAGTGAAGTATGAAATTTTATTCAAAATAATAAAAATTTATTTAGTATGATGAAAATATTTTAATTTGAGGCCAGAAAGACGTTGTATATCTGAACAGTTATCAAAATAGTAGCTCATAGTGAAAACCTTTAGTCAGATCTACGCGTGAGCAGAAGCCGTAAGTCATAACCGGATCTCCGGGTATTCTATACTATGTGAGTATTGAGATTATTTTTTATCTATATGAGCGGAAATATTTTTTTTGGTTGAAAAATTTATTGTCAATAATAAGATACGTTAATGTATCAAATATGTATATTATGTATACCCTCAGGGAAACTCATATATAATCTATAACATAGAACTGAATAAATAGAATTAATCGGAAGTTAAGAATCCGGATACGGATCCTGGGTTTAATGAGAATTATCTTTCTAGACAAGACATAATTATCTTATGCGAGTCGCATAAAACATTTATCTCTCTCTTAATTCAAGAGAATCTTGCTCGTG
>JABUQX010106359.1:42500-50574 GCA_015478945.1 Trachelipus rathkii | reverse complement strand
ATTCTCATACATTATTCCTTAGTAGTAAGTAGCCAATTATGCTCTAACAAATCTGCAAAACTTGGAAACCTTACATTTAAGTCTCTAGATTCTATTATTTTATACATAGTAATGATGAACAGCCCCACTGTGACCTAATGAATCGTTACGTATACTAACTACAAACATGTCTCTTATCATTCATTTACCACATTAATATAATCTATTTCACTTTCAATTGTAATAGGACTAGTTAGTATTATATTTATATATTTTATTATCTTAAAGCTAGAGATGAAATTTATTTTATTAGAGACTTAAGGAAAACAAAAATTTTGTGAGATCGCTAAAATAATTCGGGGATGTTAACCCCTACCTCTGTCTATACAAGCCTTATTAATATGATAATATATCTAATATTATATATTTAAATATATATATATATATATATATATAACAATATATTAATACAATATATATATATATATAATATATATTAATATATATATATATAGGTGTATCGTTATAATGCGAAAAAAAAATTCTAGTATATGATTATTACCTTGCATAATAATAAGATAAATATTGTCAATAAACATTTCACTGAAAACGCCTCGTTTCCAAGATATACAAAGTGATGAATAACTTATTGTGACTATCTAGATATATTCCATTGCCGCCGTACCACATCTCAACTTAATAATAAGGCACAAATACCACCTAAAAGGTTTGAACCTGTTTTACTTACTATTCACCGTCTCTCGCTTCATTTATACAATATAGTCCATGTCTGTGAGGTCAATCTGTGTTCAATTGTTGCTCATATTTTCAAAAAGAATTACACAAATAGTGAAATTATGGCGATTGCATTTTGCACTTACTAGTCGTAACGAAGCGGTTAATTCATTACTAGACCATGGCGTCTCTATGAATGAAATATAACGCCTATAATCGTGTCAATTACACGATCAATATTATGTTTTGACTCACGTCTCTCAACGTTTTAGAGTAGCAGGAAAATTTTAAAAAAACTTACTCTAGAAATAATGAAGACTCGCACAGTATCACTCCAGATGCGAAACAGGTTTCTCCAGTAATTGAGACAGTCTACAACAAAGTACCTACGAAAAGATTAGCTTGCAAACACTACATTAAGTTATTCAATCAAGTTTTTCAGGGTATTTATAGAATAAATCAACTTCTTCCCTTATCAACATCCATAGACGAGTGCAGGAACTTTGTACAACAATTTTCCTGCCCAAGTAGCTTTGTAGTCGATGGATCAACAGACAAATTGCAGACACTTCTCACCATTTAGTAAAAAAATAATTGTCATACGATGAGTACCAAATTTTTCTACAGTAGACGCATTCATTATTTACGAACTTCACAACAATCACATATAATGCGGCTGATGAGAATACCACATAAGCAATAAGCTGAAAAGTCACGCCATTGTAACATTTTTTCTTGGAATTATGTCGGAATGTGGTATCTGAACCCATATTGAAATAGGTATCATTCTATATTACCATGCCGAGGCTTACTGGTGAGAGACGTTTATCGCCATTTCTTGAACATGACTTGCCTACACTATCTAAGACATATACAATTAGATCGAAAATGTATTTTAATGCACGACTAGCGCTCAGCTCTCAATTTCAATTTATATGCTTCGTAACTATTTTGAACACTGTTATATATCACTGACGTGGAGTCGAGAGAGGTACTAGAACCTTGCCTCCGCAAGTCTCCAGACTAAATTGCAGTTGATTTCTTCTGTGGGTCACCTGAAACAAATTTGGTTATACAGCAACAGTTTTAAAGTCCCCGAAGAATTAAGTTCCTATAAATCGCATCTTGTATCATCAATACGACACACACACTGTATTAATTTTGAACGTGTCGCCATAAGCGTTGCAGAATAGATGCTGTATTGCCGCTGGGGTACTCATTTTCAACATTTTGTATAACTTAGTGACCATTGCATTCGTACTATTTCTGTTGAATATTTTCTTCTGTGCAGTAATGTACGTATGTATTCCTTATAATTGAATAAAATTGAATGAATTTGTTAATTACCTTTCCAAATTTAATTTACTGTTTATTGTAATTTAATTTTAAAATAGTTTCTCTTTGAACTGCCTGAGAATGAGGCGTTTTCGGTGAAATATTTATTGACACATATTATCTATATTTTAAAGCAAGGAATATCATACTGAATTTTTCCGCAATATTAATGATACACCCTTAATATATATATATATATAATTATATATATATATATAATAATATAATATATATATATATATATTTATATATATATATATATATATAATATATATATATCATTTATATTTATATATATATATATATTATTTTTTTAATTTTAAATCTATATTTCCAATATATATAATATATTACTATATAATATATATATATAATAATATATTTAATATATATTATATATATTAATTTTAGATCTTTATATTGTTTAATAAATATGTTTATAACTGAGAGAGATAAAAAGAGTAGGCAGAGAGACACACAGATAGGAGAGAGATGGAGAGAGAGAGAATGAGAAAGAACAAGAGAAAGAGAAAAGAGAGAGAGAGAGAGAGAAGAGGAAGAGAGAGAGAGAGAGAAGAGAGAGAGAGAGAGACAGTAGAGAGACAGAGATGACGAGAGAAATTGCAAAGATAAGTGGAATTATATATAGAGAAAGAGAAAGAGAGAGAGAGAGAGAGAGAGAAGAGAGAGAGAGATGAGTTGAGAGAGAGAGATTTTTAACTTTTTTCAATTAATCGTCATCAGCAAAATCATCGTCATCTATATATAATATATATATATAGCAAAATTGCTCTCTAAACGTCATCGTCATCGTCTCGAGCAAAAATTTCATAATAGACCCATCACTAAGTATATATATAATAGTATAATATATATATATATATATAAATATATAAATATATAATATATATATATATATGATATTAATATATATATATATATATATATATATATATAATTATATATCACATAAAGTAAAAAAGTACAAAAATTGGGTGGATTTTTTATGTAACTGTCTTTTTATGTAATCATTTTTTTTCATTTCACACTATACATATAATCAAAAACAACTTACAGCATGTTGACAGGATTGTAGAGCACATGCCTGCAAATTTTCAAAAAATTTGAAAGTGGTCTTTAACACCCCAGTTCGACGGTCCCTGTGTGTTGATGGGCTGCATAAAATTTCACAAAATTTGTTGTGGGATGAGATCAAGGATGGGACTAACATAAATTAATTACATATGGTAATAATTTCTAGGTTTCTTAATACAGCTAACGATGGAAAAACCCAAAAAAACTCTAACGAAATGGTCCAAAAAATTGTGAAATTTGAAATTTTTAAAAATTTACAAAATCAAAAATCGATTCAAACCTCATTATAGTACTTACTTTTTTCAATATATTCATCAGGCATAATGTCTCATCCAAATTTTTTTGTTCAGACTCATATATCTGGATACGGCTGGTCTTTTTTTTTATGTAACTAAAATGGGTGGTCTCATTTATGTACAGTCACTATATATATATTAATAATATATAATATAATATATTATATATACTATATATATATTATATATATATATATTTATAATTAATAATATATATATATATATATTAACTAATATAATATATATAATATATATAATATATATATATATTAATATATAGTACTAAGTACCGAACCTGCATCTCGCATTATCAAATAATAATTTCACAAAAGCTGAGATCACCTTGGGCCAGTTCTTCATGTAGCAAGGCCTGCCTTGCTCTGCCCTAAGATGCGAAAATTCAATTCACTAAGACAAATTGAATGGCGAAAAAAAAAAAAAATATATATATATATATATAATATAGTATTATATATATATATATATATAATATATAAATAATATATATAGTATATATATTAATTATATAATAATATACAGGGTTCACACTAAAATTTTGAATTGATTTCCGACTTTCTCTGACCAATACTGCACAATTTTTCCCTGACCAGCCGTGTTTCGTTATTTTTGGTATAAAATTAATACTATTAATTATTATTATTGCAGCCTATTACTACATTCATACATTAAATTATTAAAATTTACTTTTAGAAATTGTTCATCATCATGGATGAATTTAAAAATATTTTTTTTTTATAATCAGCGCCTATACCTTGCCATAGCCCGTCCGAAAAGCACTTTTTTATATCTTTCTACAAAAGAAAACTTTATTTCTACATAAAAAAAAATAAATTGAAAAGCTACATTAATATGCCTTAGGTGAATAGCGTGTCCATCTGTAATCACAAAGTTCTAATGGGGAATTTTAGATTAACTTTTTCTCTCAAGCATTGAAATTTTGATTTTATATGCGTCTCTTCCTGTTAATAAAAGCCTTTCAGTTTAACATCTTATCTGCCTTCAGATTTATTGATCTGTATGGATAATATTATTTTTTCAACTTTTTATTCTCTCTTGTCTTTCTGTTTTTGACTAAGTGTTGCACATAACCAAATTTAGGCGATAGCCATATCATAGTACTCGCTTTCTCCATTTTCATCTGCTTGATCTACACATGATACGATGATGAAGAACTTTTTGCCGATACCCGATAACGAATTACAGATTCTTGATCTATATTGGCCTAATATATAATATAGTGATATTAATAATATTATATATATTATTATATAATATTAATATAAGTTATATATATATTATATATATTTATATTATATATATATATATATGTATGTATATTATTAATAAAGTAACATCCGCATTCGCACATTATTAAAGATTCGCTCCGCATTACCGCGCTTTCCCTGCGGATGTTGCGCCGATATTTATTGTCGAGATTTGATAAAGAATTATAAGATGAACTCAACGCAATTAAAATGAGATCAACATGGGACTCGCTCAACTGTGTAATGAATGAATCTTGATCTCACATCATGAAGTTCATAATAAATTTGAGTCAACAGAGTCCAACGAGATTAGGGATGCCTGCTAGAAAAGGTTCTTCAGCTTCTGTCTCTGATGTAATATCCATTAATCTCAAGCTCAGTGAAATTATTAGAACCATATTCCAATGAAAAATATGACGGTTATAAAAAAGAATGAAAAGATGTCATAAAACTAAAGCTAAAAATACGCTTATAAGTTCATGTTGAAATTAATGACTTTTATACTATTAGCAACTTAGATCCCGTTTATAATCGTTTTTTTTTGTAAACACAATATTAGAAAAAGTTAAATCGTCATTTTGTTAAAGTTGAAAAACTTCAATCCGAATAGTCTATTAATTTCGCCACCCATTAAAAGGAATAAACATCTCCAGAACCAACATCTTACAAGTAAATATCAATAACAGATTACACTGAAGAATTTAACAGTCACAGTAGCAATGAAGAAACACACACATTACCAAAAGATGTAGTGCAAATGATAGAAAACTATCACCAAGAAAAGACTGATACTCCATTGGTGAAAAGTTAAGCAAAATGTTTACCGACGCTTAAGTAAACTTGCAAAGGAATATTTGGCCTGTCCTCCAACTAGTGTTCCAAGTAGAGACTAATTTAGCATGCTGGTACTTAATATATGATGAAACGGAGAAAACGATCATCTCAGCAGAAAAAGGCGTCAAACTTAATGTTCTCAAGTCAAACTTCTATATTTTACATTTCATACTAGTGCAAAAAGTATATATAATCCTTTGTAAAATCTTTCATTAAGGTTCGGAGGATGGGGAAAGAGGCTGGTTGGGCGTGCATTTGAGTTTGGTCGCGTCTCGGCACCTCTGGAATACAATTAATTATTTAATAGATTGTGGCTTAAACTCGAAATATATTAGGATATATATATATATATATATATATGTATAACCTATATAAATATTAATAACTATAATTATATATATTATATAATATATATATATATATAATTATTATATATTTTCTATCTTCTTTCTTCACCTCCTCTTTGCCGCCAAGATTGGGGGTAAGGTGCTGTATAAAGCAATCGGAAAAGAAAAGCAGTAGGAGAACATGACAATAAACGTCGAAAAGAAAGCCAGCCTTACTGCCCTCTGTACCATTTAATTAGTGAGAGCTCGTCACAGACAGAAAATCCACCCTAGAGCATCATTGGACCGCACGGACCTCACTATGGTAAATCGTTCAATGTAAGGGTTCATTCCCTGGCCCAGGTGGGCCAAACATGCCATGACAAACCCTCCGCCATTCTCTCCTATCATTGCACCTTTATTCTCGCCTCTGCCAAACTTTTATTTCTCTCCTATAGTATATATATATATATATATATATTATATATATATATATATATAATAATATATTATATATATATATATATATTATCAGAACATCGCAGCGGATGTTAAAATCAAACATTCGCATATCGCATACGCATCGCCATCCCGGATGCGAAAAGATGACATCTGATGCCATCACTCAATATTACCGGTATATATATATATATATATATATATATATAATATATATATATATATTATATACAAAAAAAAAAAATATATTAATTATATATATAATATATATATATTATAATATATATATATATATATAATATAATATTATACATATATAATATATATTTTATATATCAAAAAGAGAGAATTTATCGTCAGCATTTGAATTTTGTAAAAGACCGATCGTTTCTATAATGTTAACTCGTGCAAAGCACGAGCAGCACGAGTATGGGATTCGCCTTTATATATCGTAATATATATTTATATAATATATATATATATATATATAGTATATATATAATATATATTATATATATAATATATATATATATATTATATATAATCATTTTCGTTTTTATATCTGGGCTTACGAAACGTAAGAATGCTCGAGTTTGCGTCGTTTTTGTTCCAAACTTACCGAAAAAATTGTAAGAATGCTTTCCAGACTTAATGGAATTTCCTCAATCTGTAGGTTGCTTTCCTGTGCTAGCCGAATTAAGCACGTCTTACGAAAATGTAAACAAACAAATGGCGGTGTTTAGTCCTCTTGATTGAGAATTTCATATCATATAACAGCTTAAAATTAGAATTTCATCCAAATGGATAAACTGCATCACAAATAGTTGATCAATTGTCTGATAATTACACCATTTTTATTTTTTTTAATTCTGTTTATTCCAAAAAACATACTTATCACAAAGCTGATTCCAATGTTTAAAAACAAAAAGTACAGCTAGCAAACAAAATCGCGTCGTTAAAAAACTGGAAATTCGTTGCTAAACTGTGAGCATTCTTATCGATTGCGTATCAACAAATACAAAATGAAAAGGTCTAACTTGCAACAACGCAATCATGTGATACGATTCTGGCAATGGAGAGCACTGTACCATACACTTCCATCCACGAGATTAACTAAAGAATCATCGCACTAAATGTATTTGTGGCTTGCTAATTCTTATCGCAATCCCACCAATATATTACTTGGAACTTAATTTCTTAATTTTTAATCTTTAATAAAAATTGCGTCTAGAGTCCGCATACACAACAAGCTTGTTATTTGTTCTGATAGGCAGTTCCATAAAATCACCTTTCTCCGTATTTTGCTAGCCTTTATCCTCTAACATTGATAACTGTTTACATCGTTTTCGATAAACTTATCGGCCCTAAAGTTTTTAGCATATGATGTCTAAGACATTTTGGTAGCCTCAAGTTGCAGCCAAAAACATTTCCAATTTCTTTCTTAGGTTAAAAGTGATCAAACCTTCACAATGCATGTTTCTATATTTTTATTAACAACTAATCAATTGCAGTTTCTTAAGATAAAGAAGCACTCTGAATTGAGTACTATCGTTACAATATAATGTGTGACTGTAAGTCGACGAATATGTAGGTTCAACTCCAATAACTAAAATGCGAGCCTTCAACATGGATTATCTTTGAACTAATCTCTCCATCCTCAATCAGAGAATTACTGTCAGAGATCACTATTACCTCAATACCCTATACCTCTTCAAAATTCTACATTTCA
>JABUQX010106359.1:37500-40000 GCA_015478945.1 Trachelipus rathkii | reverse complement strand
CGACGTTACACGTCGACACTTTATATTTAGTACGATATGTGACCTCAGTTCATGGAGATGCATTCTTTAATCTTAAGAACTCCCAATTGAGTGTGTTAATAAAAAATATAGAAACATGCATTGTGAAATTTTTGTTTAAAATGTTTTAATCAAAGGGAAGAACATTGGAAAAGGTCAATATGCAGGGATCGAGCATAAACAAGAATTTTAGAACATCATATGCCTAAATTTAGGGCGATAATTGTTTATCGAGAATCGAGTAAACAGTTTATCAAAAATGTAGAGGATAGGCTAAAGCTAGAAAATTTACCGAGAAAGGTGATTTCTTCATGGAAAACTTCCTATCAGAACAAATAACAAAGGTTTGTGTATGCGGGACCTTAGACCCGCAATTTATTATTAAAGAAAAAATTAAGAAATGAAGTCCAAGTAATATATTGGTGGGATTTGCGATAATAAATAGCAGCCACAAATACTTAACTGACTAATTTCTTTATTATATTCTTTAATCGAATGTAATAATGACGAAGCCATTACGATAGAATGATTTATATTTCCTTTGCTTTAATTTAGACCGTTTTCATTTTTGTTCATTTGTGCTTCACGCTCGAAAGAAAGCTCACCAGTTTTAAGCACGATTTCCAGTTTAAACGACCGCGATTTTGTGTAGCTTATTTTTTGTTTTAAACATTGAATCAGCTAATTTGTGCTAGAGTACGTGTTTGGAATAAGCATAAATAAAAAAAAATATACAAATGGTTATATACAGAACAATGAACAATCTATTTATGATGCATTTAATCCATTTGATAAATTAGTGAATATATTTAATAGCTGATTTATATTGAATAAAATTCATCAATTCAAGAAGGGCTAACACGCCCGCCATCTTGTTTGTTTACATTTTTCGTAAACGACGTGCTTAAATTGGCTAGAGGAATAGCAACTTACAATTGAGGAAATTCTTAAGTCTGGAAGCACTTTCTTACAATTTTTCGTAAGTTTTGACAAAAACGAAACGCAAACTCGAGCTTTTTCTTACGTTCGTAAGCCCAGATTAAAAACGAAAAATGATTTAACTTATATACTATATATATAATATAAATATATAATATATATCTATATATATATAATAATATAATATTTATAATATATAATATATAATATATATTATCTACTACAATAGCGAACTCCCATACTCGTGCTGCTCGTTGCTTAGCACGATTAACATTATACAGAAAACATCGATACTTTACAATATCATAAATGCTACGATAATAAATTCTCTTCTTTTTAGTATAGTATAAATAATATATATATAATATAATATATATATATATATATATATAAATATATATTCATATAATATCTAAATATATATATATATTAGTATATATATATAATAACTATATATTATATTATATAGCCGGTAATATATAGTGATGCAACAGATGTCATTTTTTTCGCATCCACGGATGCGGATGCTATGCTATGCAATGTTTGATTTTTACCATCCGCAGGATGCGGATGTTGATATTATATATATTATAGTATATTATAATATACTATATATAATTATATATTATATATATATATATATATATATATAACGAGGGGGAGAAATGTAAGTTGGCAGAGGCGAGAATATAAGTGTCATGATAGCAGGAGTGAATGGCGGGTTTTGTATGGGGGCATGGTTTTGTGGCCCACCTGGCCAGGGATGAACCCTTCATGACGATTTAAACATAGTGAGGGTCGTCGCGTTCATGATGCCTAGGTGATTTCTGTCTGTGAACGAGCTCTCATAATTAATGTCACAGAGGGGCGGTAAGGCTGGGCTTTTCTTTTCGACGTTTGTCATGTTTCCTATCTGCTTTCTTTTCGGCGATTGCTTGTACGGCAACTTACCCCCAATCTGGGCAAGAGAAGAGTGAAAGAAAGAAAGAAAGAAATATATATTATATATATATATATATATATATATAATATATAATATATAATTATATATAATATATAATATATATATATATTATATATATATTGCCAATATTTCGAGTTTCAGCCACAATCTATTAATATAATTGTTTCCAGGGTGCGGGACGGGGACCAACTCAAATGCAACCCCACCATCCTCTTTTCCCCAACCTCCGAACTTAATGAAAGAGATTTTACAAAGACTTATATATACTTTTTGCACTAGTTATTGAAATGTAAATATATGAAGGTGCTTGAGAAACATTAAGTTTACGCCTTTTTCTGCTGAGACTGTTTCTCGTTTCATCATATATTATGCTCCAGCATGCTAAATACTCTCTCACTTGGCACACTAGTAAGACAGGCCAAATATTCCCTTGCAAATTTACTTAGCGTGGTAATACATTTTTATTTTAACTTTCCACCCAACTAAGAGTATCTATCGTTTTTTCTTGGTGATAAGTTTCAATGCATTTGCACTACATCTTTTGGTACATGTGTGTGTTTCTTCATTGCTAACTTGACA
>JABUQX010106359.1:0-32500 GCA_015478945.1 Trachelipus rathkii | reverse complement strand
CAATGAAGTGAAAAGTATTTATTAATGGAAATAGGAGACATGTTTGTGGAACGATTTCTTAGGTCAAATGGCTGTTCCTCATACATGTATATAATATTTAGATCAGGGACTTAATGTAAGGTTTTCCATTGCAGATGGAAGCAAATGACTACCTTCAATAAGGAACATGATGGATGTAATAAAGAATTTAAAAGATTAATGGAGGGAGCTGTAATCGTTGATGGATGAGCAGGTTCATTCCTTTCAGCTAAATTTTCTTTCCTCATTCATTCTTTCTAAAAAAATCTTTCTTTCATCATAATCCATGGTTCGATCCTGCTATTCTCTGGCCATTCAGTGCTAGAGACAGTGGCCTTCGGTGTGAAAAATTCTTCGTTCTCCTATCACACCTCTCGTAATTTTCATTCAGCTATAAATCGTTGCAGGGATACTCTTCGACGAGCTAAGCGGGCTTTCATCAAAGGAAAGTGCGCTAACCGCCTGGTCTCCTACTTACAATATCCTTTAATCTCTAGGCAACTTCTGTAATATCTGCTTTCCTCCTCTTACTTCGATCGATCATTGTGTTTCTAATCTCCAACTGAACAGGTTAACTTTCTTCGGCCCTCTCGCAATCTATATTCTCTATTCTCAATACTAGGCACTTTCCTCCCTCAGTGTTGGAAGCTCTCAATGTCAACCTATTCCGAAAAAAATGCTGCTGCTCTGATCCTTCTAACTTCACCTTGTAGCTCTCACATTGTAATTCTATCTAAGATCTTTGAACCCTCTCAACTTCACTTTCTTAGATCTTTTGGAACTCACTCCGATCTGCCAGTAGGCTCTCGTTGCACGAATCTACTGGGATATATATTCCTATCTAACCGATTATGTTTTTCGCTCTTAGGAACTACGGGAGACTTGCGTAGTGGCGCTTGACATATTCAAAGCATTTGACCGAGTATGGCAGGCGTCTGCTCTCCAAGCCCCCTCCTTTGAGTTTCTCCTTCTCTTTGCTTTATATCTAGCTTTCTTCAAATCGCTCAAGATCGGCTATTGTTGGGGGCGACTTCATCTTCTTTTCTGTCAATATGGTGTTCCTCAGGGTTCTGTTTATCTCCACCTTTATTCCTACTTTCATTAATGAGCTTCTCACCTGCACCTCTAACTCTATCCACACGTATTCCGATGGACCCGACCCCTTCCATTCTTTAACTCATATAATTATACTCCACCTTTTACTTCTAGAATTGCTCTCGTCTTAATCTTTCCGCATTTTATTCTCGCTGATTGATAGAAATAAACTTTGTGAAATCAATTCTTTAATAAACACAACTTTTACAACAAAATCTCCTTTCTTCTTAACAAATATACCTTATCAACTTTCCTGTTCTCACGACGTTCTGTCGTCTCTCCTGTTGACAATATAAACATCCTTGGCCTTACATGAACAAAAAAATGTCTTGGAAACCTCACATCACAGACGGTTGCTAGGGCGGCTCAAAGAACTGAAGTTCTGTTTAGACTGGAGACTTTTTTTTTCTCAATTGCTCCGCTATACAAAGGTCTCATCCGCCATGTATGGAGTACTTGCTCTCATATCTGAAGGGGGGGGGGCTCTGGTTTCACCGGCTTTTGGACAGGGTCGAGTAAAAGCAAAAAGGCTTATAAAACTATTCTGGCACTTTCCAGTTCACTTGACTCTCTATCTTTGCGATGCGATGTGTGCTTTATCTCTATCCTATAGGTACCGGCAGAGGAAAGTGCTTCGAGGGAACATATACTCAAGTACCACCACTTTACGACGTCCTTCGTAGACATATGTTGTTGTATCTGCGCACGGATTTGTTGACAATTGGTAATCTCAGACTAGTTTTGCGTGGTCTTCTTCTTTCCACCACTCTCTGTTTTTGTGGAAATTCCTCTTCCATCTTCTGTATTTTCCTACATGAATTTAATGCTCCTCATTTAATGCTGCGTCTGTGCTGCATATGCTAATTTGCCATAGAGGGTGAATCTTTTGAAGATTTCTTAACTCCCCTCCCGAATAGGCTCTGCCCGTGATGGTGTGACACCTGTAAAAAAACAAATCTTGATATGGGCAGATATGTGCGCAAATGAACTGAGTCTCCTATCCCCTCCATCCAAAACATCATTCAGATTACCTCAGAAAGTCACACTCTCTTCAAAATTACCCTCAGATGGATCATATGCTACAACCACACATAATTTTGACGCTTTTCAAAACTTAACTTTAACCTTTAGACTTTAGTACTCACACACACAAATCTACCATAGCTCTCTAACCACAATCACTCATCAGAATTGCAAAATCCTTCTATCCATCTCATTCCTTTCACAGCAACAAACACATTTCACACCACACCACTAATTTTCACCGTTTCTTTCATCTTTGTTTCAGTCACAGCGAGCAAATCAAATTTCCTCTTTCTAAATACCATCCAAATCATCCTCTCTCCTCATCTCTTCAACATTTATCCTCTGACATTTTCATATACAATACGATTCATCATTTTCGCCGTAGAATAGAAGGGCGTCTTACCTGCGAATCACGAACCTTCTCGAGGATGCATTAGCATTCTGGCAAAAGATAAGTGGTGTCGGGAAGCCAACCTAACTATCACCCGTCCCTTAGTCGCCTCTACGACACGCAGGACATACGATGTGGGCAATTTTTTTCTCCCTACACGTATGGATATAAGGGATAGGGATGTCTTTAAGATGTTGTCTAGAAGAGGGGTGTGGATATAAGTATGTGTATATTATATGTCTGGAGAATGAGTGTGGATATGAACGATAACAGAATAAGGCGAGACCATTAGACTGGAATGTCATACATAACATAAGCAAAATGGGTATATAGTATAATATATAATATATATATAAATATAAATATATATATATATAGTAATATATATATATATATATATAATACTATTATATTAATATATATATATATAATAATCTATAGATATAAAATTATTATTATTATTATTATTATTATTATATTATTATATTTATTATTATTATTAATTATTAATTAATTGCTTTTAATATTATTCAAAATTAATTAATATTTGTTCAATTAATCGGCAATAATAATCGCGAAAATGCCGATCGACGTGACGATGACGATTTAAAAAAAGTATGCCGATTTTGACGATGACGATTACGATTAATCGTCCCATCACTAATAATATATCTATATATATATAAAATATATATAATATATATAATATATATATATATATAATTATAATTATATATATAATATATATTATATTATTATATTATATATATTATATTAATATATATATATATAGCGTCGGGTCGGGTGACTGCCCACCCTTTTAGAGGGGTCATCTCAGTCCACTCTAATATTGACATTTTTATTACCTATAATTAATTTAAATATAACAAATAGTTACTTATATTAAGTAAAATTAAAATAAAAAGAAATTTAATATGAAAATACGAATTCCAAAAAGTGTTAAAATTTGTCCCCGGAGTGAGGTGAATAGACCACCCATTTTTATTCTTATTTTAAATGTAATTCTAATTATTGACATTTTTCATTACTTATTTACTAATATTTAAATATATAAAAAATATTATATTAATAAAATTAAAATATAAACTTCGAATTTATACATAAAAGAAATAATTTAAACAGATGGTGCCGATTCCACCTCACTGGTGTCTGATTACCCTGCCAAGGTGAGTCTGAATTAGCTTTATTTACATATTTATAAAACTATTATTTATTATGTATTACATTATTATTTTTTTTGTGTCTTATGAAACTACTTACGGGCTTGATTTAAAAAAAAAAAAAAATTTCAAAAAGCTTCATTTAGAAAGTCGGAGAGAGAGTGAGACTAAAGCGGTCAAGTCATCATGCTCCGATCGGGTTATATATATATTCTTCTTTCGCTAGCATTAACCACCTTAATGATTAAATTTATAAGTTAAAAAATAAATTGGATCCCATAGATTCCCTATAATCATGAACATCCAGTTTCAGTTATCGGACAGAAAGTGGTCAGAGTTCTAGCAGGTTCAGGTCGCGAAAACATCACTATTTTGGCAGCCTGTAATGCTGCGGGTGAACATCTGGCACCACTGATCATCTATTCCTCACAGGCGACAGATCTTTCAACGATTCCTGCAGACTGGGTCAGAAATCAATTATTTCATGGCATATTATTACTACATGAAAAGAAGAAGAAGAAGATTTGTGGACTGATGTTTTTGAAAATGATAGCCAAGAATTGTTGAACTCCATGTTACAAGTTAAGACCCTCTTGAACAGAGTTGACTGGAGAGAGACTATCCAAGACAAGGTCTTTGCTGTCAACTTTGACAAACCTACCAAGTATTACCTTGGCAGGTTGCAACAAGTATTTTCCCACGATGAAAGGGAAGACGTTAGCACTGTATTGTTCCATTTCCTCAGTTTTCTAGGTGATGGATGATTCTGTGTTAAAAAGTGTGTGGTCCCAGAAACTGTCCCTGCTTCCCAAATATTCTTTGGGCCAATAGAGAATACTTTAGCAGCAGGAAAATCAATTAAAATTGACACCAACCATGCAACTAACACCAATGCTTTGGGACATTCAAAAAAAATACAAATAGCCATATTTGTTTAAAACCTATCCAAGGAGGGGTGTAGGGATTTAAACAATTCAAGAGGTGTAGAACATGTCAATTCTATTCTAGGAGGAGGGTTATCCACACATGGAATCTAATACATTCCATAAACATAGGTCAAGAAATCTCATGTAAAAAAACAAAAAAAAAAAAATTTATGAAAATTTACTTTTTTTTTTTTTTTTTTTTTTTTTTTTATTAAATATCTATTTTGATGCAACCAATGTATTATGCGAAATAATACATATGGGCACTCTAAAGGGAGTTTTTGAAGGTGGTCTTTTTTTTAAGTTACATGGTCTTTTTTTATGAATTGTGGGTCTTTTTTTGTACCCTTGGGTCAAATATATTTCAAAGTTTTCAAGCAAACAAATAATTTTACAAGGGCAATAATAGCTAGACTAGCCATTTCAGGATATCTATTATCATGGTCGAATAGAATATACGGAATTTTATAATTATGGCAAAAATAAAATTTCTTCTTTTTTTTTATGTAACAGCACTATATAATGTAACTATGACATTTGACTGAATGACACTGTCATAATTTTGTCATGCTCAGCGGCAGTTTTTTTTTTTTTTTTTTTTTTTTTTTTTTTTTTTTTTTTTTTTTTTTTTAACCACTGGTCTATCACAAAATAGTCCTCATCCAGTTCTTTTGTGCTTCATAATTTTCCCTTTCTATTTTTCAACAAAACTTTGGAATAAATATCCAAGTCCTCATTTAAAAACATTAAAGGTGTTGGTACCATTTGCAGGAACTTATTGCGCAAATCTAGAAAATCAAGTAGGAAAATAAAGTTTAGTAGTTTACTCACAAGTTGATTTCTTTCCCTAACTTTAATAAATTTACGATGGAACATTGATGTAATTGATGATAGGGAGCTAGAACAAATAAGCTACAAAATTTTGGATATTTATATCCTCACTATTAATAGCCTATTATTATATATACATTGTTTAGTATGTTTTTTTTTTTTCATCGCTAGGCCACAAAATATCATCTGATATTTTATTTAACTGGTCTGTGATAGCCTAAATGTTTGAAAAATATACTTCTAATTTATCTTCGCAATTTTCAGATTATCAGTATACAAATTTGTAAAATAAATTAACATACACTTTCACAATAAATTCAATTAGACAGCTGGACATTTTAAACTTCAGAAATCTATGAAAAATTGTCTTTCAGACTGCCAGAAAATACTTATGCCCCTCCCCCACTCGCTCCATCTTGCCTCTTCAGTTGTAATGTGGTGTTGTGTACTATTGTGTTTGAGACTGGCAGGAAATACTTATGCCCCTCCCCCCCTCCCTCCATCTTGCCTCTTCAGTGAAAGGATGTTTTGACAAAACAGGCAACATCTACTCAAAGAAAAAAACTACCTGTAAAAGTTCATATTCTATTTTTGTACCATAATTTGCAAATCATATAAACCTTAGATATTAATTTGCCCTAATCTACTTAATTATCCATTCATCAAAATTTTATAAAGAATTAAATTATGGCCAAGATTCTTTTGTTTCATAAATAGTAAAAATTGCCTCTTTTATTTAAACCCCTTAAGCTAATACATTGACCTATATATTATACATTTTTCATGAATTGGCTTATTTATTTGTTTGGTATAATATTTTCAATAAATACATTTAGCTACATACTAAATTACATCTTGTGTGATTAAATCCAAAACTATCTTGCATAATTATATAAACCACATCACTACAAGAAAATTTGTTAGGAATATAAAATTGCATAAATTTTTGATATTGGATTTTAAATATTAAGAATCTATAAGGTTTGTTAAAATGGAATCCGTTGGTAAAAAAAAAATTGGGCATATCAATAATGGCCAATTATGACGCATTGAGCGTGTTTAAGTTTTCTTCTTCAAGATTTTGCGAATATTTTGAGTTAACTATAGGTTGTAAATAGATGGGTGAATATTTTCCATAAAATAAAATACATAATCCTTTTTCACAAAAATTAAGTTAAATCAGCATTCAACATTATTTATTAGTTGAATTTCCCGATTAATTTTTAGAAAAGTTCAAACAAAAGTTTGCTTATTTGGCAAAGAAGCATGTTAATTCGAAAAATTTATTTTAAAATGATTAAAACAAACCAATAGTGATCAATGTCATTTGTTTTTAAAAATCGAAATTGGTATATCATGATTATATATATATATATATAGTATATATATATATATATATATATAAATATGTTATATATATATATATATATATATATATATATATAGTTATATAGTTATATATGTTATATATATGTTATATTTATGGAGTATGTATAAAGAGAGAGTATATATAGTATATATTCTTTCTTTCTCTTTCTTCTGTCTTCCTCTTTTGCCTCAAGATTGGGGGTAAGGTGCCGTACAAGCATCGGAAAAGAAAGCAGTAGAGAACATGACAAACGTGTCGAAAAGAAAGCCCAGCCTTACCGCCCCTCTGTACCATTAATTAGTGAGAGCTCAATACAGACAGAAAATCCGAATTTTGATACATCAAGTGGACCGCGACGACCCTCACTATGGTAATCGTCAATGTAAGGCTCACCTCTAGCCCTGGGCCACAACCATGTCCCCATACAAAACCCCGCTATTCTCTCCTACTTCATGCACCTTTATTCTCGCCTCTGCCAAATCACATTCCTTCAGACATTCGTTCACCGACTAATCCACTTTCTCGGTCTCCCCAGCCGGTCGGTTCCTAACACACTTCCACTATACATCCGCTTTTTAACCAAATCTTTTATTCATCCTTTCCACATGACCAAACCATCTCAACATACTTTCATTTATTCTCTCATTTACCCCTTTCTTCACAGCACACCCACACCACTCTCTAATACGTTCATTCCTCACTTTATTAATTCTTTTTCACACCTAGCATGCCCCCTAAGATTGTCCATCTGAACACATTGAACTTTAGATCTATACTTATTCCAGACTATCTCACTCTCATACAATAACACAGGTAACAACATACCCTCATGTAAGACTCTAGCGCACCGTCAAGATTTAGTCCTCTTACATTCACCAACGATTTACTGGCGATCCAGCCACCTTCCTGCCATTCACAACTTTCCTACTGGACACTTGCATCATCCGTAATATTTTTATGCAACATTTGCGATAAATATTTAAACCTTCAGACATATTAAAGTAGATAATATTACCCCACCCTAGAGCCGCCACTGGTCCTCACTCACAACCATAAACCTTATTCTTATCTACATGTTTACTTTCAAAACCCTCCTTTACATACCCTGCCAAATTTCTCCACCAATCCTCTCAAACTCTCTTCAGACTGCCACACAGAACCAAATCATCCGCATACAATAGGTAGGGCACCCTCACCCTCCACTCATCTCCATCATTCTAACACCCATTTCCTGCCATCCCCACCTCGAATTCTTTCATAACCCCATCCATATACATTATTGAATAACCAAGGAGACATAACACAACCCTGTCTCACCTGCCGCTATAATCCTAAACCAATCACCATTGACACCATTTATTCTTACACACGCTTCACTATCGTCACATACTTTTGATTTTCAGAAGCCTTACCACCAACACCATATATCACTAATACCTGCCATAAAAGCTTCCCATTAACTCTATCATACGCCTGTTGTTGTGTAAATCCATAAACCAAATATAATTTATCTAATAGGCAGAGAGTATATATATATATATATATATATATATATATATGCAATTTAGATATAAATATTATATAGATATATATATATATATATTATATATATATATAATTTTTAACCTCTGAACCTTCATCCCATGAATTGGGGGGTTCATTACCTACTACAGTTGTTCTTGGTCAGGGGAATTGAGTTACATGTATTTTCCTAACCAAGTGGATTACAACGCAGTTTATCTAGGCTTAGCACGCCCTTCTTAGGCTGAACGCATCTGGAAATTTTTGCCACTTTGGACGTGGTTTTGAATCCATGCTAGAAGCATGAGAGTATGTGTGTGATTTTTGTGCAACAGACTGTTCTGTTTTATGTGTTGGCTATGTTTTAATGATCTGTGGATATTGAGATTAGTATAATTCACTATGCCATAAACTGAAATTAAATATTACGGAAAATCTCCTACTGACTGCAATTTTTTGTGTCTGTTCAGGTAGCAGCTGGATTTATGGATTCGAACCCTCACTCTTGCCAGTGGGGAAAACTATGATCCCAAAGTGAGAAAAGACTCTTTATTCATCTGAGCCACCATGAATAATATAGCTATATATATATATATATATATAGCAGAGTATATATAATATATATATATTATATTTTATCTCTGTATGTTATATATATATATATATATATATTTATATATATATATATATATATATATATATATATATATATATATATTATTCACTTTCGAGTTTTTTTTTTATTATTATATAGTTTAACATAAGAGATTTATAAAATTTTAAATTTTTGTTTAATAAAACAAAAGGTTCTTACTCATAACTATTGTTTGGTACTGTGATTTCATCCTTTGTAAAATTTTGGAGAATATATAATTTAAAAGTTTTAACCAAAATAATATTCAAAGTTTTAAAATTTACAAATTATGATAAAATTGAAGCTTGGAGCTTTTCAGGTGAGAGTCTATTTCTTTTTGAGCTGTAGATGTTGCCAGCTTCACTTCAGAACCTCTCCCTAAAGACATTAGATTTTGGGGGGGGCATGAAGTATTTTCTTGCAAGATTTGGAACACATAATGATAGATTTATTAAATTGTAATATACTTGGTTGTTATATTCGAAAACTAACAGAATGGGTATGTCTCATAGCACATATATTGAAAAAGTATGCTATATAAATTTGTTTACTGCTAATTTGAAACTTGGGATAACACAAGAAGACTGCTCTGGCTGGCAGAATATCCAGTGTTTTGCCTAAGCATTTTTTTTTTTTAAAGTCAGATTCTATCTCTGGCCAAATTTATGACTGGGAAATACTGAGTCTGATAATAAGGAACATGTAATTAAATTTTGTACATTTACCAAAGACTCAAAAAAGAAGTTAGGCAAAGCTATGGGCAGACGAGTGATCTTTTCCACCACCTTTATATCTGCAGAGTAACATTATTCCTGTTAAAAATTAAACCAATATTTATTTGCATGAAATTATTTTATAACATGAATGGATTACAGTGCAAAAGTTCGCTTGTGAGACGGCCTGACTTTCTATTCTATATCATTGATATTAATTATAATATCTTAATTGGCAATTACTTTACTAGATTGATAAAAATGAAGTTTGCTTGAGGAGAGTCATTGGTGCAAAAAAGGATCAGTATTTTCTTAATCGAAAAGCAGTTACTAAGATGGATGTAATGAATCTTTTGGAGTCTGCAGGCTTTTCAAGATCTAATCCATATTATATTGTCAAACAGGTATACAAATTATTATTTTTTTTTTTTGGTAAATTGACTTTTTTTGTTGTTTTACTACAACTAGCCATACATAGCATAATTTTTCAGAAGAACATTAAGTAATGCATAGCAAAGCTTAATTTGTAAATAAATTGAAAATATTTTTAATTTATAAACATACTCCAACCAATTTATAGTACTGAATATCTTGTGCAGTTTTTTGAAAGAAAGGAATAGGGTATATAATTAAAATTTGGTGTACGAGTGTGGCAAAGCATGATGTATTTTTGACTTCTATAGATACAGGAGAGGAGGAAGATTAGATAAAATTATGAAATAGGAAGGGATGTTTTGTGTGTGTGTCTTCATGTTTTGAGGTAGAAAGTTTTTTTATTTTTTTTTTTTATATTGTGGCATGTTGGTGTATACTTCTGTTAAGTTGTGTGTCAACCTTTATTATACATCTTAAATTTTCTTTCTGCCTTCGTGGCTATCTCATTCCTGTTACTAACTATTATTAATTCCAACTTACAAGTATTTTGAGCCTTTGCTTTTCTTATCTTGAATTTAGTTTCCAATCTCTGTAACTTACAAAACCTACATTGTATATTTCGAAATATAAATTCAAAATTTTATTTTGTACTTCAGGGTAAAATCAATCAGATGGCTACAGCACCAGATTCTCAGAGATTGAAGCTTCTTCGGGAAGTAGCTGGTACTCGTGTTTATGATGAAAGGCGTGAAGAGTCGAGAGGAATTTTGAAAGGTTTGTTATTTTGAAATATTTATTCCATACATTTAAAATACTGAAGATTTACAGATGTAGAGAAATAAATTTTTTTTCCTCTCAACAGAAACAGAAAGTAAAAGAGAAAAAATTGAAGAATTTCTTCGAACGATTGAAGAAAGGTTACAAACTCTTGAAGAAGAGAAGGAAGAGCTTAAAGAATATCAAAAATATGATAAAATGAGAAGATCTCTTGAATACACCATTCACGATCGAGAATTAAAAGAAACTAGGAAGAAACTGGACGATGTAAGTGATTCTGACCTAGTTGATTCAGAGTGAATTGTTTTTAGGTGATAGTTGTATTTGTGTGTATATATGTGTTAGATTTTTTTATTAAGGCCTGGTGTTGCTTTTTAAATCCATTAAAACTAATAACAAAAGATTTACCAAGCCTCATTTTTTTTTAATACATCATTTTCGAATCTTTAAACACCTAACAAAAATGAAAATTATATTTCAGAGGTAACTAAGTTTATTCCAACGCCACTAATAGTTCTAATTAGGCATGGTCTAAACCAGTCATCTGAGAACTTTTTGGGGCATTACCCAAAATTATATTTATGTACAATATCTCCTTGGACATATATGCGAGAAGAAAAACAAACTAATTACTTTTGAAATTGTTACATATACTCTACAAATATTTTTGTTAAATTTCACTGAATCCGGGATTCACAAAGAACATTCAAATTCAAAAGAGGTTCATTCTGTAAGGTTGCTATTTCCCCTGCTTGTCGAATTTAGCACGTTCTTACGAAAAAATGTAAGCAAACAAGATGGATGCTTGGTAGGCCCGTTTGAATTGATGAATGTTTCTTTATTAAAATTGCTTAAATCTACATTTCTTCCAATATGCGAATAAGACTGTTGATCAATCATTTGTTTGTATAAACCATGTATTTATTTTTTTTATTCCAAAACCACATTTGTTATTTTTTTATTTCTATTTATTCCAATACCACATGCTCCATCACAACAGCTGATTCCATTTGTTTGTAAACAAAAGTAACCTTTTTAAAGAAATCGTGGTTGTTTATGCACGAAATTCGTGCTAAAACTGGGAAAGCATTTCTTATCTGGCCTAAGCACAAATGACAAACACATAAATGGTCAAACATTTTTAAAACTATAACAGTTGAATCGCATATTAAATTACTTAAATCAGCAATTTTGTATATGTTATCTATATGATTTGTGCTTATGGTCTTTTAAAATTTTCTTTGATTGTGAATATATATATATATTAATTATTTATATATTAATTATTTATTATATTATATATATATTATATATATATATATATATATATATATTATATATATATATATATATTATGGATGGATCAAAGGAAGAATTCTGGTGCAGAGCAAGAGAAATTTCGTCAGCTATTGCAGAAAGCGCAAGAAAATATCAAAACATTTGCCAAGGAAGCAAAAGAGTACAAAACTAAACTAAGTCAGGTAATATATATATACATTACTTTTTCTTTTTTTTCTCTCTCTTTTTTCATGTTTCTCGTGATAATTTGAAGAACCATACTTAAAATATGTCACATCATCAGAATGATCTTTCTTTGCCTCTGCTATAATCCTCTTCCAATTATCCTTGTCACTCTCATTATGTCTGAGGGCAATCCTTCTAATTTCTTCTTCTTTCTTTCTTCTATTTTTTTTTCTTTTTCTTTCATCATTCTTCTTTCTTCTAATTTTTTTTTCTTTCATCATTCTTCTTCTTCTTCTTCTTCTTCTTCTTCTTCTTCTTCTTCTTCTTCTTTTTCTTCTTCCTACTTCTTCTTCTTCTTCTTCTTCTTCTTCTTCTTCTTCTTCTTCTTCTTCTTCTTCTTCTTCTTCTTCTTCTTCTTCTTCTTCTTCTTCTTCTTCTTCTCTTTTTTTTTCTTCTTCTTCTTCTTCTTCTTCTTCTTCTTCTTCTTCTTCTTCTTCTTCTTCTTCTTCTTCTTCTTCTTTATAAATATATATATTCAACCGCTATGGAGACTTAAAAGTATTTACCATGATTTTAAAATCCTTATTTCCTTCAGGTAAAGGAAGAAAGGGATACATTCAACATGGAACAGCAGCAACTTATGAAGGAGAAAAACAAGCTTGAATTTACCATCAAGGACTTGACTGACGAAGTTCAGGGTGACAACAAGTCGAAAGAAAGAGCTGAAAGAGAACTCCAGAAATTGAGGGATACAATCACTCTAAAGGAAAAGACTAAAGCAAGACCGCAGTAATGAAACAATGAAGCAAGAGAGAAGACGAAGCTCAGAGAGAGTAAGCATCTTGTTTTGAAGTGCCAATCGCCTACTTTACATATATATATATATATAATATAAATTATATATATATATATATATATATATATATATATATATATATATATATATATATATATATATATATATATATAAGTAAATGTAGATAAGAGTAAGGTTATGATTGTAAGTGAAGACGGTCCTCGGTGTGAAGTTATGCTGGATGGTGAGCAATTGGAACAAGTGTCCGAGTTTAATACTTAGGATATATTTTTATGAAAGGGATGGATGATGCAGAGTGTAATAGGAAAGGGTTTGTGAATGCAACAGACAGGTGGGCTGGTGGCATTAAAATCCCTTAGTGGATGTAAATTGACTTTGGTCTTGAGTGCGCTACGGGTATGTTTTTACCTGTGTAGTGAGAGTGTGGCTATGGTCTGGAATAAGAGTATAGATCTAAAGTTAATGTGTTCAGATGGACATCTTAGGGGCGTGTTAGGTGTGAGAAGAATTGAATAAAATTAGGAATGAACGTTAGAGAGTATATGTGGTGTGAAGCAGGGGAATATGGAGAATTAATGAAAGTTCGTTGAGATGTTTTGGTCATTGTGGAAGGATGATGATAGTCCGGGGGTTGGTTAGCGGATGTATCGTGGTGGTGATTTGAAAATAACAGTTGGGAGGCCGAAGAAAAGTGGATTGAGTCAGTAAGGAATGCCTGGAGGAGAGAAATGGTGAGTTTGGCAGAGGGGCGAGAAGATAGGTGCTTAATAGGAGTGACTGGCGGGGTTTTTGTGGAGGGATATGGTGTGGTTTATTTACAAGAAAACGTTTTTTCAATCGTGTTTTTTTCATGAAAAACATGTTTTTTTTTCATGTTTTGTTCGTTTTTTCAGTTTTTTTCGGTTTTTTTTCATTAAATGTTTTTTTAAAAATATAAAAGCAGTTAATATGATATTTCCTTTGAATTTTTCATTTTTCAAATATAAGGGTACTTGAAATTAAACAAATTCCATTATGATTTAATAAATAGCAGAACTACCTTTCTCTTTATTTTATCAATTGATTTTCGTTACAATTTCAAGTAGGTTGTAGCCTGCAGCTGCTGTTTGTAGGCTTCTACTTTCTAATTAACTATGTATTTTACATTTGTATCATATAATCAATATTTATAATTTACTTTAAATATAATGTGGATTAAACCTATATAGTATGAGTCTGAATGACCAAAGTCAAATGTAACTTGCAAATGAAATAAAAAAATTGAATATGGTAAATTTACCAAGATTGTAATGAAGGAGGATGAGAATGACTAAATTAATATTTGGCTTTGGAACTATCAACTTTTGATTCACTAAATCACTAGTCCCCCACTCCCCAAACCCCAGTCACTACTGAGCCCTGACTACTGTGCTGTGAACTGTCAAGCTCATTATCCCTGGGCTCATCAGCGTGATCAGCCCAAATTAATTTTGATATGACTGATAAGTCGATATTCAGTCGATGAACATCGTGTGAGAATGAAGTGGCTGAAGGAGCAGTGGGCAGTAAGGACTCTTAAGCTAGCTCCTTAGCATCATAAACATTCTCACGTTGGCAAATTTTCAGAATTTCTAGTTCACGATTATGAGTATAAATACTAGATTTTTGCAATGTCTCACAACAAACAGTTATATTTCATGCAGGCCTTTGCTACCTTTTATTTCCTAAAAAGTAAAGTCACACGACTTTTTTGCACGGCGTTTCTAAATTCTGATTAAATAATTTGAAAAATGTTTACTGAAAGCTGAAACAGAGTCAGAAAACATTAATGAGACAACAAACAAAATATTTGACATAATCAAGCAAATTCCTTGAATATAAACATTAAAAATATAGAAAACCCATAAAATTTTTTGAACACAAACCAAGGGCTTCCCCCTTGTTGGAAATTGGAACAAAAAAATGTCCAAATTAGAGCATATTTGCTAAAATTTTATAATTATATTGGACTGTACAGACATGGGTTTTTATGAAAAAAAACGAAAAAAAACATATTTTTTACTTGTTTTTTTAGGCTGTTGTTTTCTTTTTCATGAAAAACCGTTTTTTTCGTAAATAAACGAGCTTGTTTTTTTTCATCCTTTCCACCTCCTCCTACGTTTATTCATGGGTCCCATCCTTGTGCTCTCAAGGGTGAACCTCCCACGTGATCGAGATGAAATAGTGGAGGGTCTGTCGCGGTCCAATGAAGCTCTTATCAAGGGTGGGATTTTCTGACTGCGACGAGTTTCTCCTGATTAGGTTATAAAGGGGTGGTAGGCTCTGGGCTTTATTTACAACTTGCTTCATATGTTCTTCTACTACCTTTTTGGCTTCGGTTACTGTCAGGCACTTACCCCAGTCATTTGGGGAAAGACAGGTGGTAGATATAAGTCTTATTATTTAATATATTTTATTATTATTATTATTTAATTATTTTTATTATTTTACTCAGTCATACACATCATGAAAAAAGTAGTAGTGAAGCAATATGACCTGTGAAAGAAAGCAGCCTTACTTTCCTTAGAATAAATACTTATTTAGTGAGTAGACTCGTCGTGTATCAGATAATCCACCCCTAGAGCTTCACGGAACCCCACGGACCCTCATATGGCATCTCGTCGTGTGGGGTTATTCCTTTGGCCTTATTCAGTGGGCCCCCACAACCATACCTCTCACAAAACCCCGCCAACCTTCGCTTATACCTATATGTTTTCACGCTCAACCCTCTATCTTCTTCCTGCTCTGACCTCAACTTCACCTCATTATCTCTTTCTCGAGCATATTTTTTACACTGACTCAATCCGCTTTTTCTTCAGTCTCCCGTTTATGGAGGGTATATTTCCAACAACTCACACTATACATCATCTTAACAAACAATCTATCATCTATCCTTCCCATGACCAACAAGGTTGTTGGAGTCGAGGAGTCGGTAGTTTTGAAGAGAATGGAGTCGGAAATTCTTGAAAGGGTGAGTCAGACGTCGGTAAATTTTGACAGAGGGTGGAGTCGAAGTCGGTAATTTTCAAAGGGTGGAGTCGGGATTCCGTAATTTTGAAGAGGGTGGAGTCCGGAGTTGGAAAATTATTGAACCGACTCCACAACCCTGGACCAAACCATCTGAACGACTTTATTTTATTTTCTCATTTTATCCCTTTCTTCATAACACATAATTCTCTAATACGTTCTTCCTCATTTTTCAATTCTTCTCACACCTACACGCCCCTAAGATTCGTCCATCTGAATACATTGTTCTTTTGATCTGTATCTCTTATTCTACATAGTCTCACTAACTTACATCTAAAACAGGTAACAACCTACCGTCATGTAAGACCTAGTTCACTCAAGATACATCCTTTGAAATCCACCAACGATTTAATTGGCAACAGTATCTTCCTACAATTACACTTACTACTGCACTCTGCCTCAATCGTTCCTTTTCACCCACATATATCCTAAATATTTAAACTATGATACTTTTTTTTAATGCTACCTGATTTCACACTGCAGATCTCCTCACTCATTCCTAATCCTAACTTTATATATCATTTGCTTTCCCACTCCATCAGTCATCCTCTCAAACTGCCTAATCTGTATCAGCCACACCACTAAACCTAAAATCATTCCCTACAATAAGTAGGGCACGCACCATTCTCTTCCATTTTCTCTTCATTCTAACACTCTTCACCTTCACATTCAGTCTCCCTACTTCTTTCATAACGCTCATCCACATCCAAATTAAATAACCCAAGGAGACATAAGCACATCCTGCTAACGCCTTTGCTATTCAATTTTAAATGCAATCTTCAACTCACAATTTATTGCTTGTACACGCTTCATCGTATCTTTATCATCATACATACTTTTGTTCTATTTCAGAAACCTATCAACACCATATAGCAATACACCTGTCACAGAGCTTCCCTATTAAATCTGTCATATGCACCTTGTTGCAAGTCCATTAAATCTTAAATATATATTTACTGCTTCTCTTTTCTCATCAATTTGTTTTCAATTGTAAAAGTTAGACTCTACACCTCCCTACAACTTCTAACATGCATCATGTTCTTCACCATCAGTCTTCTCAGTCCCCCAATGCTCGATGAAACTTATTCCTTGTAGTTCCTACTTTCCTTATCTCCCCCTTACCTTATACAAGGTTATATTACTGGTATCTCCAAACCGTTTGAACTATACCCCTTCATAAACGCTTTTGTTACACAACTTCCAAATCCATTCAGTCACATCTCGCTTCCATTATTGATCATTGCACCAGGAATTCCATCCAAGCATGCAGGTTTACCATTATTTCACTTTCCCACTCTACCCATTACCTCTTTACTAATTTCCTCATCCCAAAATACCTTTTTCTTCTTGCAACATCAAAACCACAACACATTCACTATTCCCCTGACTTCATTTACTGCCAATGTAATGCAGATTTTCGAGGTGCTTCCTTCACACCCTTAAATCCATTTCATTAGTTACGACAGCACGGCATCCATTTTCATTAATTCTATGGGATCAGCTTATATCTATTCTTAACCTTTCGTGGGCTTCCTTCAGAACGATTTTTTCACATTTCCCTTAGGTCCCCTTCTCATCCTTCCAGACTGTTCATTCTACCTCATTTTTTCTATACCCTTGCACACTTCGCTATCTCACTCTTAACTTTCTACTTCCTTCCTTATTTCCTTCTTCTCTACTAGACTCTCACTAATTTAATCTTAAACACTAAAACAAGTGATGTATTCTAGATATTGATCCTAGTCACACCCCCCTCACTGACTAACTCAATTTCTTCACCATCACTAAAATATATAGTAGTATGTATATATATTATACTTATGAGGATTGTTAGTATGTGAGGTAGACACAGATTTAATATTTATATATATAGTATATTATTATATTATATTATTTTTTTATAATGTTATATATTATAATAATTATATGTAGTAGTATATATTTATATATTATATATATAATAGTGATATATATGATTGGTCTTTAATCATGTTGGGTTGTGGGTTGTAGGAATGGGATATATCTCGTTATGTTTGTTTTATATGTAAGATAAGTTAGTGATGGCCTGGTGGAGAGAAAAGACGATAAGGAGGAAGTAGGAGAGAAGTTAAGTTGTTAAGTTAAGAAGATACAAGTCTAAAAGGAAAGTATGTGGAAGCGCTTTCATAAACAATCCAGTTTAATTTAATCAAGATTAAGCTGAGACAATTTGGGACGCAAATGAAGGGAAGCCCTTTCTTATATTAAGTTAGATATCAAGAGAGATATATGGTGTGTGCTAAAGTAGGATTGTAAGAATGTGATATGTAAGTGGTGGGAATGAGCAGTTAGTGATGAGGCATAAAAAGGTCGATTAAGGGTCGTGGTTGTATGTACTTAGTAGCCAAGGCTGCGGGTTCGAAAGGAAAATGTATGGGAAGTTTAAGGAGGAAAAAAGAATACTAAAGTGCATACGTAGGAAATGAAAAAAAATATTAATGGAACAGATGATAAATGGGGGACTTACAAGGGATTATGAAAGCTTTTTTTGGAAGGAAGTACGAAAATGTTTAAAATGAGTTAAAAATGACAATCTTCATAGAATAGGGATGGTACATTTGTGACCTGATGAGATGATGAGTGGGAGAGCACTTCGAAAATTCTGCCGCCTATTTGCAGTTTGAAAGAAGTAGAATACGTATGTTGTGGGTATTTATGGTGTTGGCTTAGAAGAAAGGTAGGTTTTTGTAAAGTGGGATAAGTGGCTCAGGTTTAGAGGTGTTGAAGTTTTAAAACATGTATAGAAATCGCGCCAGGTATATGATATAGATAGAATTAATCTAGTTGTAAGATGTGAAGCAAATTAATTGGTGGTGAGATTGCGTATTTGAGCTAGGTTTTGTGTAGGTTTTTGTTTACCAAAGGTTCGTAGGGATGTCATAATTACGACTTGGAGGAGAGCAGTGATTAGGATCACCTTTTAAAAAGTGGGTAATAGGGACTATAGGGAAATTGGTTTTATTGAGTGTTTTTAGGAAAGATATTTGAAAAAGTTAAGGAAATGGGATTTTTTACTGTCCATCAGCGGGGATTCGAAACTGGACTCCGCGCTGAGTGTAACAGTAAAACCGGTTCGCTTCTAACGGAACTAGACCAGCGCTATTATATTTACTTTGATATATAGTTTGGTTGAATTAGTAGTCGAGGGACTGTGGCGAAGGTGCAGTTTAGAAGTGGGTAGAGGGGATGTGCAGATCAGATTTTTACATTGAAATAATGATTCGAGAAATGAGAGAAAGATAAATTGTATTTAGCTTTTGTGGCGATGTAAAGGGCATATGGCATGACATAATAGGGACGCTCTGTGGTAGGTGTTGTGCACAGGCTGCTTGATAAATTAAATATGCTGACGGATAGTGAAGCGTGTGTTGATTGAGTTACGGATTTGAAAGTGAATGGTGTTTTATATTAATAGTTGAGTGAGACAGGGATGTGCTTATGTCTCTTGGGCTTTGTTTATTTGTATATGGATGGGGTGATAGGGGAAGAGGTGTTAGACTGATGGATAATAGAAAACCTTGCTTATTTAATGCAGATGATTTGTTTTTGCGGGGTTAATCGAAGAAAGTTAGAGGTTGGTTTGCGATATTGATAATTAATATCGCAATAAGAGTAAGGTTATGGTAGAGTGAGGAGAGCCCTTAGGTGGTGTAAGTTATTTCTAATGGTAAAGCAATTGGAGTCAAGTATCGGAGTATTTAATATTTTAGGCTATATGTGGATGAAAAGGGAATGGATAATGCAGAGTGTAGCAACGATAGAGATTGTCGAATGTATAGGAAGTGGCCTGTTGCAACAATTAGATCTTTGGTGAATAGAGAGGACCTAATCACCATAGTCAGTGCTATTGATTTTTATTTTTAGCATATAGGGGATGTTACTCTAGTTGTTAATTAGTGAGTCGATAAGACGTATTTGGGGTAATTGATAGCTCTAGCTGTTTCAGATAGACCAAATTTAAGGGGTGTGTTGATTAGGTGTTTTGGCGTAAGAATGGGATCAAAGTCTACCGATGAGAATGAACGAGTTAGGGAGTTTGTGGGTGAAGAAGGAATGTAAATGAGAGCATACAACAAGAGTGTATTAACATTGTTTGGACATATGGAAAGGATGGATGCTAGTCGGTTGGTTAAGTGGTGATTGTTCTGACAGATCAAGGAAAAAGTGGAGAGAGTCCGTAAAAGAATGTATGATGGAAATTAATGTGAGTGTTGCAGAGGAGAGAAAAAGGCTCGCATAATGGATTGAATGACGGGTAGATTTGGGGTGAGGAAGATGATGGTTTGCGGGACACTGGGTCCAAGGGATGAACTCCCTACATTGTTGAGATACCACAGTAAAGTCCGTCGCTGTCTCGTGAATTTTTCTAATTGCGATGATTTCTCACTCAGAGTCCAAAACTATATGATATAACTATATATTATATATCTATATATATATATATATTATATATATATATATTATATTATATATATATATATATATATATTATATATATATATATATAATTACAGGGTGTCAAAACTTTCTGGAAAGTCAGGGAAAAGTCAGGGAAAACAAAATTGGTCCGAGGACAAGTCAGGGAAACGTTTTTTTAAAATATCGCTGAAAGTTTTCGGCGAATTTCAAAACAGTTCAGGGAAATTTTAAAAATTTTCAAACTTTAAGAATGATCCATGGACCAAGTTTACATATTTTTGGATATTTTTTTTTTCCTACTGTATGATTGTGGAATAAGAGAAGATGTATTTGATAAGTGAATGACAAGGATGGGCGAGGAATGACTTAAATCTACTTCTACCCTGATTCTTTCTATTTTAGTTCACTATTACCTATATTCCTCGCTATTCCTGTTGTAGAGGTTGTTCCAAGGTTCAATCCTTTCGATTGAAGTGAATTGGTAATGGATGTGTTTTAGACTGTATGATTATGACTTATCTGTTTTATATCTTTTTTCTTTTTAGGGAATTATACTTTTTGAGGTGTTTTTTTTTTTTTTGAGGTTTGACGAAAGTGATTTTTGATTCTTGTGCAGTTGAAGGTATTATATTATTTATTATTAAATGACTTCAAGCAAAACCAAAAGTTTAACTTTAACGACAGTGGGCTTTGACGTCAAACGAAACCTTGGTTCATTCTGTTCACAGATTTACAATGTCTTGTACTTAATATTTTGGAAAGATTTCTTAAGTCCAGTAAATGCCTGCTACATCCAACAACTAAGCTTTTTGCTTAGAACTTACTGCAAACTTGAATGCCAGAGAACTGTGCAATAACTGACAGAAAGATATTAGAAAAGTGTCCTCTGAGTAAGCTTTCCAATGGCTCTCATCATTGGATCCTAGTATAGTTTTTTATCAGCCACCAGAACAAGGGAAACAAGATTTGATTTATTACTAGAGGCATTGTACAACCAATAACGATATACAGATTCTGTTGCTGAGTAAGAAAAAGCACTATACTCTACTTTTTTGCAGTGAAGCTCATTCTAGCCTTGAATTAAAATTCAAAAATATTTTTTTGGATTAATTTTGGATTTTGGATTTGGTTTTGGATTTTTGGATATTAAAATTCAAATATTTTTTGGTAATGAGTTTTTTTTTTCTTCTATAGCACCTGAGAATCAATGTAAGGCGGAATTGTGGCAAATTATTAAATTAGGACTGATATTTTTGCATGGAAATGCGACAGTGGAAGGAGGTTTTTTTTTATAAATTAAGCAATTTTATTGGAGAATCTGAAAAGAACATAGTCTGAATTTCCCTCAAAGAACAGTGCACAATGCTATAAGACTCATGAAAGTATTCATAAGTTCCTATCACTCAAAAAATGTTGACAAATGTAAGAGCTGTCCATAGGAGATATGAAGAACATCTCAAAAGAGTCAAAAACAGAAAGAAAAAGAAAGAGATAAAAGGTTGAAAAAAGAATATTATCCTACAGATCAATAAATGAAGAGCAGAGAAGATGTTTAAAACTGAGGCTTTACCAGACAGACGACGCTACTACAAATCAAAAATTAAATGCTTGAGACAGAAAAAGTTAATCTTACATCTCCACATTAGAACTTTTGTGAATTACAGTGGGACGCTATTCCCTAGGCTTTATGTAAGCTTTTATTTATTTCTTTCTTGTATAAATAAAAACTTTCTTTTGGAAAAAATAAAAAAGGAGTGCTTTGGACGGTTATGGGTAGGGCAGAGCCTGATAAATGAAAAAAAAGTATTTTTTTTAATTCATCCATTATTAATGAATATTTTTTATTGTATTTTTCACTAATTTTAATGTTATGAACTAAATATAATGGCTGCAATAATATTAATAGATATTTTTATACCAAATCGAAAACGCTGGTCAGGGAAATTTTGCAGATTTGGTCAGAAAGTCGGGGAAATTCAAATTCAAAATTTCAGTGTGAAACCTGATATATATATATAATAATTATATTTATATATATATATTATATATTATTAGTATCATATATCTATTATATATATATATCTATATATATAATATATTATATATAATATTATATATAATATATATTATATATATATATATATATATATATATATATATATATATTATATATATATATATATATATATATTTATATATATAATAAAATTTAAACATTGGTAGATTGTCAGTTAAGAGATCAAAAACGAAAGAGCTGTATTTTTCAAGCAAGGTCGAGGCTAGTTCAATTACTTCAAAGAGCAGAGAGATCAGTGGACTCAGAAAGACTTGAGGTTAGGTGATAATATATATATATTTATATTATTATAATATATTAATATATTAATATATATATATATATATATATTATATAATTATAATATATATATATAATATATATATATATATAATATATATATATATATATATATAAATGGGAAACAGAAATGTGAATAGATACATTTTAATCTGTGTTAAACCTCGAAACTAAAAGTTAATAAATATCTTTTACCTTATCTTTCTTCAACATATACTGTAAGCTTTTCTTCTTTATACAATTGCGTTATCGCACTTGAAGGTTATCAGCTTAGAAATCTCTACATTCAAGATTCCTCCCAAAATAATATTCAATTTAACTTGAACTTTATTTGAATAAAATATTTTATAGTATCAAAAATTAAAGCAAATTTCTAATATATATATATATTATATATATATATACTATATATATATATTTGTATATATATATTATTATATATAAATATATATATTAAATATATATATATATATATATATAAATATCTTATATATAATATAATTAATAATATATATATAACTATAATATATAATATACATATAATATATATAATAATCAAATAATATTAATAACTATATATATATAAATATACTATTGCATAGATAAATAAGATAAACACAATATAATCTTTGGGTTCATATTTCTGACAAAAATATTTTTAAAATATTAATAATAATTTTATAATAAATAATATTCTTATTAAATTTTATTTTAGTTCACAGTACTTTTTGCTAATGATCCTTCTTCAGCCCTTTGAAGAAACAAACCTATGATCTTTTTCTAACCTATAGTTGTGTAATATAGTTTGTATGTGCGTAAAAAAGCTTTGTCAATTTGATTATTTCTACAATACCATAAATTATATCCTTTGTGGTTTGATTTGTCTTTTATTGTTATTTTTTTTTATTCATTTTTTTTTAATTGTCCTTTAATTTATAGTTATTTGTATCTTAAATCGTAGATACTATATAACCATATATTAAAAAAAATGGATTTGGCCAGGTAGATTATTCCTAATTGGTTTTTTTATGAAGGCTTTTTTTTAACTTCTGCTTTTTTTTCTTTTAAACTTTTTTTTTTTTTATTTTTAGCAAGGGTTTTGCCGGCGTAAAGTTAACCATCCATGCCTGTTATTCAAATAAGGCTTCGTTAAAAACAAAAAATATGAATCAAAATATAGCGTAATTTAAAGACTTCCGTAAAACTATTAGACCTTGTAAAAAACAAATTCATACAATCGCCGCAATGGCTTTGTAACCCCCCTTCCTCGTTCTTTTTTTTCGTCTTGAAGTTTCTATTATTCTTATTTTTTTTTCTCCTATTCTCAACTAAAATGCGAGAGAATGCCTCTGTGAAGAGAAGGAATATAATGCGCAAATCCATATAAGAGCACTTATTAATAACGTTTAAAGAAATATAAAAAAAAGTTAAAAAGAAAAATCTGAAAGGGATGAGAAAGGGACTAAATTTATAATTTTAATTTAAAAAAAAAAAAAAAAGTTTTTTCAAGTTCTTGTTTTTAAGAAGTTCATTTAATAATTCATGATGATTTTGAATTGAGATAAAAGTAATGTTACAGTATCTTACATTTGTAAGTACAAGAAGAATAAAAGTCCCTTTCTCTTCCTCTTGCAGATCAATTGAGGTAGCCATGGTTGAAAAAAAGGATCAAATCAGAAAGCTCGAGGAAGAGATCGATCGCGACAATGCGCGCATGAGTTCGCTTGAAAAACGACTACAGGTTAGTAGTAGACGCTTCCGAAAACTCAGTTAGATTAGTAGTTTCCCCGGGGGAGTTCTTAATATTATAATGTAAAGGTAGCCAAACAGCGGTTCGGAGCGGTAATTAATTTTCGCAATCGTCTAATTTTTGTAATGCGGTCCAATATGAAAACGATCGACTCTGATGAAGCCATGCCATTGTGTTACAAGGTTGATTTCTAGTCTTTTATTTATAATTTTTTTTTTTTTTTTTGACAAGTGATTGATGCTGTGTTTGAATTGTGCAAGTTGTTGCTTATTCTGTCTGCTTTCTAAATTGCTTCCCTGTAGTTGTTAGTGCTTGTGGTATTTCACATATTGTAACAATGACACCTCTCCTCTTTCTTGGCTGAATGCAAAGAAACTAATCTTTTCTTCTATTTCTAATTTTTTTTTAAACCCCATGTGGTCTATTCCTCTGCCATTCAGGCTAGAGACAAGTCTTGACTATGGGAAATAAGATTTGTGGAAAAATTATCCTTCTCTATCACCTCTCGCTATTTTCAATTCAGCTTACTTTGAATTCGTTGCAGGATACTCTTCAACGAGCAAAGTGAATTTCATCAAAGGAAATGTCAGACTAAAACTATTTGGGTTCTCATACTGACACAATCTCTTCATTTATGCAATTCTGTATAAATCGCCCTTTTCCTCTCTTATCCTTGATCATGTGTTGCGTATTCTCAATGAGAAAGCGATATCTCTTCGACCATCGCTCAACTATATTCTCTAAATGTCTCAATTAAATACATAGCATTTTCCCTCTTTCCAGTGTCTTTGGAAAAGCTTGCACATTGGTGTACAACCTTTTCACGAAAAAAAGGAGCGCACTGATCTTCTAACTCTATCTCGCACCTGTAGGTCCCACTGTGATAATTTCCTAGTCTAAGATCTTTGAAACCCTCTTCATAACTTTACTTTCTTAGTATCATCTCTCTTGGAAAACTCACTCCGATGCCAGTACGGCTTCGATTGCACGAAGCAAGTCTACGGGCGAATATACATTCCTATCTAACCGATTTATGGTTTTTACGGCTACTTCTAGGAACCTTTGGAGGAGGACGCTTGTGGTGGCGATTGAATATCAAAGCATTGAGCCGAGCACTATGCACGCTTGTCACTGCTCTCCAAAGCTTTTTCCCTCCTTAGGGTTAACATTTCCCTTCTTTCTTAACATCAATTCACTCAATCTTCCTACTTCTTTCTTCAAATGTTCAACTCTTTCATGTATTTTCTGATGAGGGCGCACTTCTTCTTCTTTTTTGGTCAATAGTGGTGTTCGCTCGAGGGTCTGTCTGTAATCTACCACGTTGATTCAAATTGACTACTAATTTCATTGATGATCTTTCTTCGACCTTGCAACCTCTAACTCTATTCACTCGTTTGTATTCCGATGACTCGACCTTTTCAGTTCTTTAAACTTACATATCAATTTCTACTTATTATTAACGTTTGCAGACAACCACTCTTAATTTTTCAGATCTTTTATTTTCTCGCTGATGGATAGAATAAACTTTGTGAATTCAATTCTTTAAAAAACCCCACTTTTGACCATCTCCATTCTTCCAAAATCACCTTCTAACCTGCTTCTGGTCTCTTTCGCGGTTTCTGTCGTTCTCTCCTGTTGAGACATATAAACATCCTTGGCCTTAATATGAACAAAAAAATGTGGGAAACCTCGCATCACAACGGTTGCTAAGGGCGCTCAAAGAACTAAGTTCTGTTTGATAGACTGTCCTGAAGACTTTCCCTCCTTTTCTCAGTTGACTCCGCCTATACAAAGGTTTCCTCATCCGCCCATGTATGGGGTTCTGCTGCTTTCATATCTGTGGGGGGGGGGGGCTATTGGTTTCACCGGCTTGAATTGGACAGGGTCGAGTCAACGCAAAAAGGCTTATAAACTGTTCTTGTACTTCCAGTTCACTTAACCATCTATGTATCTTTGCGAGGCGGTGTTTTGGTGCTTTATTCATACATCTATACGGTTACCGCAGCAGGCAAGTGTGCTAGAGGGAAATTATGAACTATCGCCCGCGTCCAACCACCTTTACAACGCCTTGCGTAGCACAATACGGAAGCTGTATCTGCGCACAGAGTATTGTGTTGACTATTGGTAACTCACAGGCTAGTCTTGCTAGGTGCTTCCTCTTGTCTTTTCCCACCACCTCTGTTTTGCTGGAATTCTCTGCCATTTTCTGTATAATTTCTATGAGTTTAATCTCACTCACATTGTAAAGCCTGCGTCTAGGTGCTCATATGCGTAATTTGGCTAGAGGGTGAACTTATTAGAGAGTCTACTACACCCCCTCCCTTGAATAGGCTCTTGCCGTGAGAAGGTGCTCGAACTGTTAAAAAAATAAAGATCCCTTGAATGGGCGAAATAGTGTGGCAAAATTTTTGAAAACTGAATCTCTATCCCCCATCAAACATCACTCAGATTTATCCCAGGAAAAAGTCGCTACTTATTTTCGAAGCTTACCCCAGAGGGATCTACTGTTCGCAACCACACAAATTTAAACCTTTCAAACTTAAATTTATATTTAACCTTTTTAGAATTCTAGTACTCAACACACACACAAATACTACCCATAGTCTCCTATACAACTCATATCAGATTGCAAATCCTCTCTATCCCCCTCTACATTTTCCTTTCCAACGAAGTAACACGAAAGTACAATTTCACACCGACACACACCCCCCTCATTTTCACCAGATTTCCTTTCATCTTTTGTTCAGTCACAGCGAGCAAATCAAATATTGCTTTTCTAAATACTCATCACCTCTCTCACTTATCTCACTCAACCAAATTATTCCTCTGACATTTCACTTACAATACGCATTAGCATTAGCATTTTCCGCCGGAGGATAGAGGGGCTTACTGGCGATCACGACCTTCATACGTAAGGAATGCATTTTTAGCATTCCTGGGCAAAGATAAAGTGGTAGTTAGGCAGCCAACCTAACTATAACAGTCCCTTAGATCAGCCACGTTCTACACAATTCACCTATTTCAGTTTGTTGGACAAATTTTTTTTTCTCCCTAAAAAAAAATGCAGAGATATGAGTAGTAGGGATGTCTTGTAAGATGTTATCTAGAAGAGAGGGTGTTGGACCTTAAATATGTGTATATGAATGTTGTCTTGGAGGTTTGAGTGTGCGTATATGAACGATTAAACAGAGAAAAGGAACCATAGTGCACTGGCAAGTGTGTATTACACATACGCATTAGAGCAAAAGATTGGTATATATATATATATTAAGTAATACTATATATACCTGTATATATATATATATATTAATATAATACTATATACTATATATATATATAATATATATAAATATTATTATATATATAGCTATATATATCAGTATATAATTATTATATAATATATAATATAATTGATTTCATACTATTGTTTATTTATTTATATATCTTATTTGATTATTTATTATTTATCTATTTTTTAATTATTATATTATTATTGATATTATTTATTTTTAATTTTATTATTATTTATTATTATTATGAAGTTTTTTATATAATATTAATTCAAATTCTCTATACTTTGTTAAAGTTAATCGGCCAAAATAAATCGGCACGCGAAATTTTTCCCCGAAATTGAACGATGACCGATGGACAGATTTTAAAAAACATATTGCCCAAGAATTTTTGCCCGATGCGATCCGATTAATGTCCCCAATACTGAATACTATATAAATATATTATATTATACTATTATAATTATATATATATATATATATATATTCATATATATATATAATATATATAATATAGCTATAATATGTTAATATATATTATATATATCATATATATATATTATATATCATAATTATATAATATATATATTATATATATTATATATATATATATATTATATATACTTATATATATTATTACCAGTTTATTATACTCTGAATATATATGATATATATATAATATCAATGATATATTATACTTTATTATGTTCGTATACTATAATATATATATATATATAAGTATTATAATATATTGAACAGTTCTATAAATATCTTATATATATTATAGCTAGTATGAATAATACTATAATATTATTATTATTAACTATAGTATTATATATACATCTCTGTAAGTGTCATTAACATGAGACTGTACTCTCTATTGTTTATTTTTTATCACAATCAATATGTTTTTCCACTAGTTAACATACATAGTGAATGTTGTAATTTTTTGCTAGTATGGTCTGTGTGTGCCGGATGTATGCTGTTGGGCTAAATGGATTTAGAGGTTTTGTTTGCGCTACACTCTTGGTATTAAAGTTTGTGTGTGGATATATTATGTTTAGTCATATAAGGATGATGAATTTACGGGTTATTGTAAGACTTGCGATATTAATTAGTCTTTATTATTATTATTATTATTATATTCGGTATTATTATTATTATATATTCAATTATTATTAATTGATTATTTATGAAATTATTATTGTATTTATTTTATTTTATAGGTTATTAATACTAGTATTAATACATATCAATATTATCAATATATTAATTGTTTCCTCATATTGTTGATGACAGAATTCTAAATATAATTCTTATTTTTACAGAACCCTGACTCATTAATCATTACTATTAATATTATTAATTTTATTTGTTTTCGTTGTTGTTGCTTTTGTTGTTTGTTTTGTGTTTTTCTCATCAATAACAACGCACTTTTCCAAGTGTTTTTCAAACGGGAGATTTTATGGTTTCACTAATGAGCCTGTTTCAGCGACATGGTAAGGAATACCTTTTGACTTTTTCGGGAACTGTCATGATACTCTTCTCTCTCTCTCTCTCCTCTCGCTCTCTCTCTCTCTCTCTACTTCTCTCTCTGCTCTCTCTCTCTCTACTCTGCTCTCTCTCTCTCTCTCTCCTCATTCTACTCTGCTCTCTTCTCTTCATCATCATCATCATCTACTACTACTCACCTCTCTCTCTCTCTCGTCTCTCTCTCTCTCTCTCTCTAACTTACTATCCTGAGTCTCTCTCTCTCTCACTTCTACTCTCTTCTCTCTCTCTCTCTCTCTCTCTCTTCTCTCTGTGCCATAACTCTCTCTCTCTCTCCTACTCTCTCTCTCTCTCTCTTCTCTCTCTCTCTCTCTCTCTCTCTCTCTCTCCTCCTCTTCTCTCTCTCTCTTCACATCTCTCTCTCTCTTCTCTCTCTCTCTTCTCTCCTCTCTCTCTCTCTCTCTCTCCTCCTCCTCTTCTCTCTCGTCTCTCTCTCTCTCTCTCTCTCTCTTCTCTCTGCTGCTTGAGATATCCTTATTCATTTTTGAAAATCTTTTCGTATTTTACTTTTTTTTTTTAGACCCCCTGGATAAAAACAGTATTCCTAGGATTTGGCGTCAATGACCCGCTCTATTTATACACTGCGATTTTCCAACAAATGCGGATATTGACGTAGTGATACTAATAATATATGATACTATATATATCAATATATATATAATATATATATAATAATATAATAATACTATATTATACTATATATATATATATATATATATATATATAAGTATATTAATTAATTGTATATATATACTATGACAATATATATATATATGATAGATAATATTTAATATATATAATAATTTCTTCTATATTAGTAGAATAGTTAGTGTTAGCAGAGCTATTATGCGAATATATGATTTTATTTGTTTTCTTCAGTATTAGTTTTCCTAATGTCATATTTCCCTATACTGCGGATTCGAAGTATTAGAGGTGATTCTCTCTCGCGCTCTCTCTACTCTCTCCTCTCTCTCTCTCTCTTCTCTCTCTCTCTCTCTCTCTCTCTCTCCTGCTCTCTCTCCAGTATCTTTCTTTCGTTATGCGTCTCTCTATTATTATTATTATTTATTATTATTGAATTATTATTATCTATTATTATTATTATTATTATTATCTGATTATATTTATTATAGTAGTAGTGTAGTATTACCGTTAAACTAAACATGATGTAGTGAATCTTGCTGTTTATAGGGAATCCTGTGTCACAGAAATTACAATTGTCTTTCTTTTACTTATAATTAATTATTCATTTCAGAGTTAACTAATAAATATTATGATGAATTATTAATTATATCAAGTCAGAGATTTGTATATAATTGATACTTGATGAAACAGGTATTTTTGAAACTAATTGTAATTGTTTAAATTAGTTCAACTCCATCGGAATTAGGATGAGGTAAATGTAAAGTTGTTTATTAAAAGAAAAGAAAGAAAAGACGGCGGAGTGAAGTGCGGTAGTGTGTGTTCACTACCGATGTAATGCATCTTTGAGAATAGTAATGTTTAAGTGATTGTCTTAAATTAATTAGAATGCCAAATCAAAAAATAAGATATTATTATTATTAGGATTTATCAGTTTTTATATTTATTATTTAATTATTTTATATTATTATTATATTATTATTTTATTATTATTATTATTTATTATTAAACATTATTAAATTTATTGCTATTTTATTATTTTATTATTATTATATAATTATTATGTATTGGTTTTATTTATTATTATTATCTAGTTTATTCTTGCGATTATTATTATTATTATTATGTATTATTATTCATTTATAACTACTCTAACAAATTAATGAATTTTAATACAGTATTAAAAGAGCACATATAGTAGAAATATAATATTTTTAATGATTACAATAGTGAGGAAAAAAGATAACTTACATATGTAGGTATTCCAATTTTATGGACAGGCCGACATTTTTTGTTAGATGTACTAAGGTGTTCGCATATATTTTTAAATGTAAAAAAATAAAAAAAAAATAAAAAAAATTCATGTTAAACTCTGATTTGCCAAAACCACGTAAAAATATCTTATATTTCTAAAATTATTGATAATATTGTTATAAATATCTGTTTAAATCTTCAAAATGATAAACTATATTTTGATCATTAAAATCTGTTCCTGATATTTTCTCTGGATCTAAAGTTAACGGAATTACCATACTGTAGTCTAAAAAGTTATTATTTTAGTTATAATTTATGATAAAATTTTGCTTTCGTTTTTTTAACCTTATTATTCTGTATAAAAATATGTATGATTTTTTTAATAATGATAATAATTAATAATAGTTAAGATAATAATAATAATAATAATAAATAATAATAATTAATACTAATAATAAATAATAATAATAATAAATAATAATAGTTTATTAGATATATAATAATAATAGAACGGTAATAATAATAATTAATAAAAGGGTATAATAATTAAAAGGCAATAATGTAATTTATTATTAATGATTAATGTTTTATTATTATCATATATATTATTTTATAATATGTATTACATTTTGATTTATTTTATTATTTTTAAAGTCCCCAGAGAGCATCACAAATCTTTTTCTTATAGCAAAACATATTCTTATCTATGTAATATTTTTTTAAAATTCTTAAAAAATTTTAAAAATGAAATATAAAAATATAAAAAATAAAAAGTAATGAAAATTGTTTTTATATTCTTTATCTATTATAACCAATCGAAAGAAAAATATTTGAGAACACAAAAACAAAGGAACATTGATAAATAGGTTAAGCCCAGTGCAGTATATAAACGAAAAAAGCCACAAATAAATAAAAAAAAAAAAAAACCAAATAAGCGTGTATATTAATTAAACAACAACAAAACGCATAAAAACCTTTTTGTTTTTATTGTATATTAGGCAAATAGTTTTACAATT